>MU204302.1:187165-203165 GCA_017309775.1 Paedocypris sp. Pulau Singkep | reverse complement strand
ACACACACACACACACACACACACACACACACACACTTGCTGGCTCCCGTCTTAATCAGACAACAGACTGGAGTGACACGTCCGTTAGAGCATTTTTGTAGCCCTGAGGCAAAGCCCCGCGGCCAAGAGAGAGCAAGCCTAGCCATCTGAATTAATGTGTCTATATCTTTTTTCATTTTCTTGAGTACTCAAAAAGTAAGTTTGTCTGGATAGTTGGAAAAATGATGGTAGAATGGGCAAGTTAACATCCTTGGTTTCCCAAACATCACTATCTTGTGCCAGTTCTATAATCTTATCTTTTCTTTTTTATTTGATATAATTTGGTTTTCAAATAATGGTACAAATTATTTAACGTTCCACCATTCCTCTTTCTCTTCATCGAGGCTACAATTCCCAGACTTCCCTCTCCATCAATACCTGGACCAGCTTCTTCAAAGACAGACCTAGGTGTTTCCTGGCCAGCCTAGAGACTTAGTCCCTCCAGGGTGTCAATCCCAACTGACTCAGTTCTTTCCCGGCGGCACGGCTTATTGCTGACAATGCAAACACAGCTCCAGTCAAACGGGGAATGGATAGTCAAGTATCCCAAACTCCTGGATCAAAAATACATACCGCAATTTTTCATACCAGTGGTAGTAATTGTTAACTCAAAGCAATTGCGTAGGTTTGTCAGCCAGGACAACCCTCAACCTACAGAGACTTGGTTATCTACAACAGAGCATTGCCACTGACAATTAATTGGACTGGCTCAATGAGTTCATTCAGGGATGAATCAAACACTGAAATCTTATTGTCTGCTTCCACTATGAAAATCTTGTTGGAAGGATTGAGGAGATCAGATGGCGGCCTGTCCTACTAAGTTCCCAGTTGGCGTCACCAGCTCCACAGTAAACCGTGTAGATAGGGTACCGCATCGCCCTGGACAGTTTTCTGTTTGAGGCAGACTGAGCCCCTTCTTCCATGACTATGCCAAATCTTTTCCAGACCCAGGTTTTTGCCTGTGCCTCTCTCCCAGTAGGTACCTTTTTTTCAAGGGGACATCCCTTGCTTCCTGTGTGCACCACTGAGTTTTTGGAATTCCCACAAACAGCTGAGACTCTCCGCTCATCTTCTCTAAATAACCGCATGGACCATATACCGTTCAGGAAAGATGTTTCTCTTGATCTTCCTCATGATCTGGGTAAAACTCTCTCAGAGGTTGGAGTTGAAGACCTCTTCACAGTGAGTCCAGCTAAATGTTCCTAGCATACCCAACAATGTGTTTTCTCAGCTCTTCTCTTCACCCAAGACGTGTGGTTGAAGGCCGGATGATGAGTCGATTGTAGGCCTCCTTCCTAGGGTGTCCTGGTGCCCTGTGCAACTCACTTTAGCTTGAACATAGCTTTTGTTACTGACTAACCATGTCTAGCACAGAAGACCAATAGCAAAACACCACTCACGTTTAGATCAGGGTTGTTCTTCCCAGTTGTATTCTAACAGGCATCCCTTTTGGAGGCACTTGTTCACAACCAAAAGAAAAAGGGAAAAAGCTCTTTTGTTTTTTTTTTTGAAAATTTGATTCAAGAGTTGACGAGAATAGAAGCTCACTCCAGCTCCACCTTTCTCTATGAGCAACTCAAAAGTAGAATGCTCAACACCTTTCAAGGAGTTGTGTTCTATCCCATTACATGTACTGGTATTTAAGCCCGACCGTTCCTATCCACTATCAATCTCCAACACAAGTTTGGATTCCAAACTTATAATAGATAAATCAAATAATAATAATAATAATGAGTATTTGTAAGGCGCTTTTCACAGTTTTAACTGTCGCAAAGCGCACATGTAAATATGTAAGGGAAATGTTGCTTTTTATTCAATTTGTCATCTGGATTGTTGGTGTTAACGAAGTGGCTGCGGTTATGACAAGACAAAGACCAGCGAGCAAGCACATACGCAACAGTGGTCAGGTAAAAAAAAACCTCTTTAACGAGGAAAAACCCTGGGGAGAACCCGGCTCACTGGTGCCAGTCTCCTCCGGCATTCTAACACTACAAAATCAGTGCGTTGGTTGTTCCGCGTCATTTTTAATGATGATTCAGGAACGATGTTTCCCTCCTCAGTGGGGAAAGAGGCGGCTCCACTTCTCCACGCCAACAGCGTCATCAGGTCCACAGAGGTCGAGGAAGCACCACCGATGATCCCGAAGCTCCTAGGAGATTCCGGTCGTACGACACTTGGCGCTCAGGGGAAAAGAAAAAGAAAATACAAGGCAATTAGAATAACTTATTCTAAGTTTTTGACAAAAATTGACAATAGATTTTGACAATTTTCTGAAGGTGCAGGTGTAATTCGGTTCCGAGCACTAACTAGGCAGCCTTTCTATACGATATATTAATATTTTCTGTAAGTTATTATAACAGATCAATATATGCTTCGTTAAAGAGACGCGTCTTCAGTCTAGACTTAAATTGACTCACTGATTCTGAGTCTCGAATTTGACTAGGCAGAGCATTCCATAGTTTGGGTGCCAAGTATGAAAAGGATCTTCCTCCCTGGTAGATTTTAGAGATTCGTGGTATTTTAAGCTGGCCGGAGTTTTGAGAGCGCAGCAGTCGTGTAGGCTCGTAGTAAGTGATGAGCTTACTGAGATATAGAGGAGCTAAACCGTTTAGTGCTTTATAAGTGATTAAGAGAATTTTAAACTGGATGCGATATTTAACAGTGTAGCGACATTAACACTGGACTAATATGCTAAATGTTTTTGTTCTGGTTAGTAATCTAGCAGCTGCATTCTGAACCAACTGAAGTTTATCTATTAATTTAGCAGGAGAACCTCCCAGAAGACCATTACAGTAATCTAACCGTGATGTCATAAACGCATGTATCAATTTTTCCGCATCCGGTCAGGAGAGCATGTGACGCAGCTTTGAGATATTCCTAAGGTGAAAAAAGGCAGTTTTACAGACGTTGTGCACGTGACTTTCAAAAGAGAGAAAAAAATCAAATTTTTTTTTTGTCATGTACTTTTACATGCATGATATGACATGCAGTGCCTTAACACCAGGCTTTCACTAACGTGGGGCACCTTTGATGTCAATCCATGTGATGGATGCGACAATGTTATTGCCATTGATATGTGGTTTATAAATGATCTTAGTCTGTCTTTTCAACTGGGACCTATTTTCATCCACTGGAGCCCTTACCAGGGGCTTTCAGTACCAAACAACATGGCTGCCTTCTATCTTCCAAGCTTTTCTGTACAGTTGCAGATCAAGGAGGGGAGAAAAAGTACAGTTCTTTGAAAGTACAGTACTTTAGAAATAATAAAGAAAATTATTTATCGTTTAGTTTAAAGGGGTAAAATCAATATTTGATTTGGCAATGGCTGCTATACGTTTGTAACAGTTGAAGAAGTGCACACGTGTTTTTTTTCAGTAAAAATGTGTATATATTGGCATTTGTGTGTGTGTGTGTGTGTGTGTGTGTGTGTTGGCTGGCTTCAGGGCAACTGTAGTTGAAGAACTAATTGGAGAAATGTTGATACGCACGGTGTGTATGTGTGTGTGTGTTTGTGTGATAAACAAAAACAAACCCAGGTGCACAGGAACACATTCTGTTTCATTCTGTTTATTTTTATCAGTTCCTTACATATTCCGTATCTGCGGTGACTGCAGTGAGAAGTCGAGCCGCAGAGATAAAACAGGAGCCGAGCAGGATGATGTGTTTACGTGTTTGAGCATAAAGAGAAGATGCTGGTGTGTGTTTGTGTGAGAGATTGTGCTCTGCGTATTGATAAATACGAGAGGTTGGGTAATCGCCTGAGGAAAGGCCAAATTAACAAAGGAATATCATCATCACCCCTTCTCATCTCTCTCGTACACACACACACACACACACTCGGCAATGCTGCTGTGACAGTATTTAATTTCAATTTTTTTTTTGCGTCCTGTTCCGTTTAGCCTTTGTGAAATAAACACATAAATGATCAAAGCAGAAATGAACAGTGCCAGCTATTTTTCTCTATAATGCAATATTTTCTTTTGCTCCGAAGACACAATGTAATGATGAGGTCTGTCCCGCGGTATCTTTCTCCCTGCGTTCTGCAAAATGTGCTCTGTATTTAAAATGGAAAGCAAACTCGCCAACTAAATATAATGGTATAGGGAGAAAGAGATTAAGAAAATATTTCCCATCCCGTGTTTCGTTGGTGTGCTGCATACCACGGCTGATCTGATTTCCGGCATTAGAAGAAAAAAAAAATCCCTACAATGAAAATATTAAATCGTAATTATTATCCAGTAGAACCCCAAATGCTCATATGTAGAAATTAATTAAATATTTCCTTTAGAAAAATATCTCTCCCCTCTGTTCAAATTAATATCTCTGGAAATGAGAAGGAAATGCCTGGGGAGATCTTTCAGTTTAAAGCCTTTTTAAATTGTAATTATTAGTCCTGCATCATGTGTCTAAAACTGCTCTAAAACCCATGTGACTGACAGAGCGCTTTACATTAGGAAACGTGCACACACACACACACACACACACACACACACACACACACACACACACACACACACACAACATGTATATACAGTATATATAAATATATGGGATTGTGTGTAAGGTTTTGGCCATTTCATAACGTTTTACTATTGACTCGTGTAAACAAAATCCTTCTAAAGATGTATATGATGACATACGTAGAATTTTAATCCGTCTCATTATTCATTTTGTGGCTTACGAGATACTTTTGTAACATCTCCGCACACTTTCAAGATGTAATTATTAATCAAGTCGTTCATTATGTTGCCTCATTATGCTGTAATAAATCAGCCACCATTATCATAATTATGTATCCGAGCGTAATAATGAATAATTTTAATGAAATTATATGATGAAAAATCCTAATCATTTGAAGCGGCTTTGAGATTGGGGTTTTTGTTGTTGTTTTGTTTTAAACATTTGTTTGTTTACTCTAACAACCCAAATAAACTATAACCCTTATTTATAATTTCACTCATAATTTTGACAAGAAATTTCAAACCAGCACATATTTTTGTGAGATGCGGCAAAAAAGGTTCAAAGGCAAAAATGTAGTGAACGCAATTCTGACTACCTATATTAATTGACCATATAGATGGATTTATCAATCGCATATTTTAATAATCTGGATTAGACGTAGATTTCAGCCGTGACTGGTTTGTGTTGTGGACAGGACAGATCTCCATTAGCACAGCTAATCGAACTCAATACACGGAGAGAACCAGAGGAATCTCTCTCCTCTCATCCCAAGCCTCCGTGGATATTTAAAACCCCTTCCATTTAACCCGTCTCTAACAGCGCTGCCGTCTCACGCTGACCTGAAAGCTAACAATCGATTCCATTTTTCTTTCTCCTTATCTTTTTTTTTTCTCTCTCTCCCCTCTGTGTTTTTTTTCCTACCATTCTACCTGAGGCAAAGTCTTATGTAAAAACACATTTATTTTTAATGGATTTTTTAATGAATTTTTTAGTTGGCCTATTAATACAGGCATTAATTATGTTACGACGGGCAGTGAGAGAAGAGAACGGTTTAATCCCGTCCTGGAGACATTCGCTGGCGGATCATCCAGTGCCAGGCCAACAAACACACACACACACACACACACACACACACACACACACACACACACAGTGAGAATCATTAGCGCATAATCACACTTGGTTATGAAATTGTGAATATACGTACAATACAGTATGTGTCTGTAAGCTTTTCATTATGGACATGTATTATACGCAAGTACGTCTCAATCTAATTAGCATACCCAAAACAAATATGCGTGAATGTATATTTATGGGTTCAAGCCAGTTCACCATCTGCATTGTGCCAACACACACACACACACACACACACACACACACACACACACCGATCATCCATTCTTTTGAATGTAGCCCGTCTTCCACATGCATTCATAAACACACACAGCCCTGGGCTGGACACTTAAAAGCCATATGAATAGTGGAAGTTGTGGGATAATCCTGCCAGAGAAGAGAAACACTCTGAAAGCTTGCCCGCAGGCCACACACACACACACACACACACACACACACCTGCAAGACTGGTCTTGGCCATCTAATGCACCAGGGTGCGGGTACACATGGCTTTAGGGTGTGTGTGTGTGTGTGTGCGCGTGTATTTTATGTCCTAGTACACAGCTTTGAGCGCCGTATGATGAACCCGCATGTATGTGCTTTAGACTCAGTCACAGTAAAGGTGTTAATTACAGCTAGTTTTGAATGCTAATTAAACGTTTCAATTAATTATTGTGTTTGTTGCCAAACCCTGCTGTTAATTGGAGGTGGGTGGAAGCGGAGAAAGGAGCTGTTTGACAGGCTTTCCCAGCGGATGTGTGTGTGTGTGTGTGTGTGTCTAAATCAGCAGTGTGAAGAAACCATAGAAAGAGCCGGAGAAAACGTGCCAGTCACATAAAAGACAAACTCAACAGATGCCAACAGAAGAATGAAAGCTCGTGAAATCCATTTACATACAGTTACATTCAAACAACGAAATTTCACACTATCACAAGTTTTATATACACGTGCTGTAAATGTCATTGTTTATTTATATTGGTCTTACATACAGTATGAACATCAATGTTTACCACATCCACATGTTTTATTTGCATAAATGCTCTAAATGTTGTCTGATAAGTTACATTAGTACTACTTAATTATATTATAGTGTTTATTTATATATTGTTATACATAAACATTTACAACGATCATGAGTTTTGTTTACACAAATGTACTGTAAATAATATTGCATTTACTTAGTGTTACATACAGTATAAACAACAATGTTTACCACAACCACAAACAATATTTGCAACAATTACGCAAATAGAACTCAATTATATTAGGGTTACACATAAACCACATTTACCACAATCACAAGTTGTTTACACAGATGTTGTAAATATCATTGTTTATTTATCTTAGTGTTACATACAGTATAAGCAACACTGTTTACCACAAACAATATTTACAACATTTATGTAAATAAAACTAAATTATATTAGGATTACACGTAAACCACATTTACAACAATCACAAGTTGTGTTTACACATGTTGTAAATACTATTGTTTTCTCTTCTAGCTTGTAATTAATTAGCTGATTGTAAATGAGGATTAATTAGTAAATTGTGTAAAATTTAAGTCAATATTAATATGGTACAAAAATGTAATTGCATTGCATTTACCTTTTTTAAATTCAACATCTAACCATCAAAACATATTGTATCCATTCATTGAATATTTGTTGTGTTACTTTTTCAGAGTATTTCTGCTTTCTATTGCTTGTTTAATCACTTAATTTACATTGCAAAATGTCTAAAGGTGACAGAAACGCTGCGGTGGAAAGAGAGCTCATCTGTCATTTGCACAGGTTATTTGTTCCTAAATGTTTTTAAATGGACAGTAATGTACGAGTATGTTGGAGAACGAGAGAAAAAGAGAGATAGGCAGAGTAAATCTGTCATGGTGATGGACACGTCGACTATCTGAATATGCAAATGAGCTGCAGTTGGAGCTGTGTTAATCCCGCCCCTTAGGCTATTTCCTGTCTGGATTAGGAAATATGGAGAAAAATGAAATTCATGATCAGCAGTTCTGCTTCCACAGACACACTCTCTCACTTTATAAATATGCATTTACTTTGCCTTTTTGATAAAAAAAAAAAAAAAAAAAAGCATCAACCATGCTTGTGTTAAGAAAGGAGGCCGGTTATTTTGACACATTGAGTAAAGATTAAATTCTGTCCGTCACTTTCTGTCTTCTTTTCTTCGCCTCTCCTCTTTGAACACACACCATGAAATCAGCTCAGATCTCAGACTTCTCTTGTCTTGTGGCATCTCTTTGGGAGGGAAATGCCGTTCATTTTATGCTTTTGTGTGTGTGTGTGTGTGTGTGTGTGTGTGTGTGTGTAAAACATTTTTGTGGGAAGCACTTCGAACAATTTTATAATTTTTTTCCCTTCGTTTTGCTGAGAGCAGATCCAAGACGAAACATAAAAATGTATAGCAAGAAATATATGCGTCAATATGACAGAACTTAACTAATGAGTCTAATGGATGGCTTTGAGTTGTTAGATTGAGTATTACTTCATTTAACTCATTCGCTCATTTTCTCTCTCTTTCTCATGATTGTTTTTTTTCTCCTCTCTCTATTTTTTCTTTCCATCTCTGTCCTGTTTTTGCTTCTTTTCTTTCTTTCTCTCCCCCTCCCTTTTTCTCCTCACCTTCATTCTCCCTCCCTCTCTCTCTCTCTCTCTCTCTCTCTCTCACACACAGACACACACACACACACACACATACCTGTGGCCAGATTTCTTCTGCCTCTCATCACACCGCGCAGGATCAAAACCGCACACCTGCGGCAATTATCTCCACTACTGTATGTGTGTATGTTTGTGTGTGTGTGTGTGTGTGTGTGTGCAGGTTGCGCCGCCTTTGTTCTTTCAAATCCTGACATGACGCGCGCCCCAAGGGAGCAGATCCAAGTCTGAAAATTTCTTCACACAAGCATTACACACATACACACACACACACACACACACACACACACACACACACACAGAGTCAGGTTCACAACTGAGGCACCAAAAATCTCGACATAAGCACTTCCATGTATAAAAATGCCTCCACTTCACACGGTTCCTTTTGTCCTGGAAAAACAAAAGAAAACGAAAAAGATAATTGGAAAAGAAATGCGGCCGTGTTTGATGCTTTGATGTTGTTCCATAACAAAAAGGATGAAGAATGGAGCCTTGTTCTCCTCAGTGTAATCGTTCAATGATGTTGTCCTGCTCAAAGAAACTACACCTTATTTGACTAGAAATAAATCAACTGTACATGTATTTTTTTACATTTTGAATTTAACCGACTCCTTTATCCGGCGAAAATTTGACACAATGTTGCTTTACAGTTGCACTGATGTGTTACAATGAAACAACTTTGTGATTGTTTATTTTTTCCCGGGAATTGAACCCACCTCCTTTTTCCACTGATTCATCAAGAGGTGTATTATCAAAAAGTATTTAAATCTCTCACAAAGAGTCCAAGAAATAATATTTGATGTATTTTTAAAGGACTGGTCTTTTGAATGCCACCATTACAGCATCATGTACATGTAATTATTGAAAATCACTAACAAGCTTTTGCATTAATCTGCACGATGATTGTGAGGCTGGCGGACATTTCTCCAGTGTGTGTGTGTGTGTGTGTGTGTGTGTGAATCCCCCTCAGACCGGACCTGAGATCAGACAAACTAACCCCCCGCGTCCCTGCGGACACCAGCCATTCAAACCACCTGTGGTCACTGCTCGCTTCACCCCGCAGCCACCTTTTAATGAAGCCCTGCTGAGGTGCATTCTGGGAGAAGTTAGAGGACACTATTGTCTCTGTTGCTCCTATGGATGGATGGATGATGGGCTGTGTGTGGGTGTGTATCTATATAGTAAAAAACAAACTTCTTGACACTAATATTGTCGGTATTGGTATATATATATATATATATTTTGTCCGTATATATATATTTTTTGACCTTTTACATCCATCGGTCTATCTGTCAGTCTATTATTGTCAGTCAGTCTATGTCTCTATATGTCTGTCTGTCTACATTTTAGTCTATATCCGTCTGTCTGTCTGTCTGTTCATCTGTCTTTCATTTAGTCTATATCTGTCAGTTTCTTTCTGTTAGTCTGTCTCTCTCTCTGTACTTGTCTATCTATCTTTAATCTGCATTAGTCTATCGGTCAGTTAGTCTGTCTCTGTCTGTCTGTATATGGCAGTCTGACTGTCTGTCTATACTTGTCGCTCAGTGAGTCTGTCTGTCCATCTATCTATCTTATAGTCTATCTTTTAGACTGTCTGTCTGTCTGTATATCTATCAGTCTCTATTTGTTAGTCTGTGTCTCTGTCTGTCTATCTATCTCTCATTTAGTCCATATCTGTCTGTCTATCTCACAGTCTCCATCTGTTAGTCAGTCTCTCATTTAGTCTATATCTGTCTGTCTATCTTTCTGTCTGTTGGTCTTTCTCTCTGTCTGTCTATGTGTCCGTCTGTCATTTATTCCATATCCGTTAGTCTCTCTGTCTATCTGCCTATTTATATTTGGCTCTCTGTCTGTATGTCTCTATATTTAAGCTCATACCTGTCTGTCCGTCCGTCTCTGCCTGTCTGTCTGTCTACCTATGTCTGTCTATCTTTAAGTCTATATCCGTTAGTCTGTCCATCTCTGTCCGTCAGTTTGTCTGTCTATTTGTATTTGGCAGTCTGTCTGTCTGTCTCCATCTATCTGTCTGTCCATCTATCTGTCTGTCTTATAGTCTTTCGGTCTGTCTCTCTGTCTGTCTACCTATGTCTGTCTGTGTATCTTTTAGTCTATATTTGTTAGTCATTCCATCTGTCAGTCTGTCTCTGTCTGTTTATAAATGGCAGTTTGTCTGTCAGTTTGTTTGTCTATCTCTCTTTTAGTCTATGTCTATCTCTATCTGTCAGCCAGTCTGTTTGTCTTTATCTTTGAGACAGTTAAAATTGTGAAAAGCGCCTTACAAATGCTCTGAACTTGAACTTATCTGTCCGTCTATCTATCTATATGGCTGTCTGTCTGTCTATCTATCTATATTTGTCAGTCTATCCGTCTGTTTATACATGCCAGTCTGTCTATATCTCCAAGTGTGTCTATATATGGCTGTGTATCTATACATCTATCAGTGTTTGTGTCTATCTGTCTGTCTATATCTGGAAGTCTGCCTGCCTGTCTTTCTGTCTATTATATTTGTTCATCCATTTATGCATCTGTGTATATCCAATATAGAATTTATTTTGATACAAGGCAATACAATATAAGGCAATTCACACACAGACTTACTGTATATACGTATATAAAAATATGTATACTGTACAGAGATAAAAAATATATATATACAACAAAATGTATATATTTGGGGGGAGGAATATTGTGTGTGTGTGTGTGTGTGTGTGTGTGTGTGTGTGTCTCAATAAACAGAAAATATTGAGTTTGCACGATAACAGCCAGAAACCAGTTTTATAAATTGGAACCGAAATGTCTTTTCTAAAGAATTCACTTTCTTTTTCTATACCGCTAAACACATTAAAAAACGATGCAAGCGCCTTCCGAGAATTCCGGGTGTTTCTGCAGAATTGATCAGTGACAGGAAAGAGCAGCCGACTGTCCCAGCACAGAGAGTTCCACTTCCACTGCTCCCGCTCTCCCCGATGAGCAAACCACTGTTGACATCTATCGCTTTAAGAAAACAGGAATAAGAAAATAAAAAAATAGGCTTTAGCAGCAAAAACTAATAATTGCAAAGCATCCAATTAAGTGGAGAGAAGGAGATGAAACCGTCTTATTTCCCCTGGTGAAACGCACTTCTGCGAGCACATGAAAAGAAAAGAGGAAAATATAATTCCAGAAGCTGACAGAACTCATTGTTCGTGGAATTTTAAATTCAAAAAAGTTAATAAAGCAGCGGAGGAAGATGAAGAGAATTTGCATTTCTCAGATTAACAGCCTGTACAGCAGCAAAGGAGATCCACGTCGCCCGGGGTCATCATTTAAGAAACCTTTGCATATTTTATTTAAAAGTGGGCTTGGGTTTGGCGGGGTAATAAGACAGACAGATAATGATTGGAAGGTCGGGCCTGCAGGGCACGTGAGAACACACACACACACACACACACACACACACACACACTGGCGAGGAGATCACAAATAGTTCTCCATAAGGACACCGCAGATTACACTAATTACGCGCTGATCATTTATGAAATGTTTTCCAAAGGTTTTATTATTGTTATTGTTGTTTGTTGGCGTTGGTTATTGCGTGTGTGTTTGTGTGGTTAGTGTGTGGACCGGAGGATTCTCAATTGCTCATGTGTTCCACATGCAACAATGAGAAAAATAATCTTAGTCTTAAAATCACATTTTATCTTTTTAATTAGGGTTTTTTTTTGCTATTTTAATTTTGCCAATTGATTGTTTTCTGTCACAGATTATTAAAGACGAACAATCTGGACAATGGCTTAAACTAAAAAAGTATGTGTTGAAATGTTTTAATATTGATTTGAATGATTATTAATATGATATTAATTTATAAACAATTGCATTTTTTTTCTGAAAAAAAAAAGAAAAATTCTCTAACTTTAGAAAGTTTAGTAGCTAGTTTGTTGTCCGTTCCTCCATATAATAGCAATGGTGAATCTGTGGATTATTTAAAATATTCATATCCACTTATAATTCAAGGTTGTGTTGTTGTACACACAGTGTGTGTGAGGTGGTTAAATGATTGTGCTGTGTAACACTTCTGAATTATTCTATTTGGCTTTGCAGAATCGGAGACACACACACACACACACACACACACACACACAATCGCTGTAGCCATCCTTGACCTTAACCAGGCCTGCAGGGTTAGGACGGAACATTACAACGTTTTATGAATTATTCATTGATTCACTCTGTCCTAACTCCCTCTCTCTTTCTTGTTCGCTTTCTTTCTCACCGTCTCCCACACTCTCTCTCTTTCTCTCTCTCTCTCTCGCTCTGGGCGAGTGGAGTTGGAGTGTGTTTTGACCGCTGCTCTGATGCAGTGATACTCGCACCCGCAGCAGGTAGTTTGTCCTCTTCTGTGCAGAAACAAACGCATTCAGACTGCGATTAGACGCCTAATAAAGCTGCAATTACGACAAATATAGTATAGGAGTGCGTCTGTTTGCCTCTAATGAAACTGAAGCGACTTTGTGTGTGCAAGAGTTTTACTAGGATGCATTGAGTTCTTCCACACATTGTTATATTATATAAAATAAATCAAATTACATTAATTTAAACATGTATTGAGATGATAAAAGTTGTGATCAGCCAGACCCAGAGCAGAAGAGCTGAGCATTAAATCTTTAAACTTTTTCAGTTACCCAAAATTGTTAATTCCTTTTCATATTCGTCTTAAGTAATGTTTACCTTGCATATATTGTGTATATTTTATTTATTCAAAGATTGGACAATGAGTATGAGGGTCCCAATAGTCGGACTCGGAATTAGTTCGTTTTTGGGTCTCCTGTGGTGAATGAATGTATAATATCCAAGTTTCACTATGGGATTTAGTGAAATTTATCACGTTTTTGATGTTGTTAATAATAATAATAACAATAATACATATTTATAATTCACTTTCCATTTATAATCTCGGTGCAAATCACATCAGCATTTTTAAAAGGAAGGATTTAACTGTTGCGCTAAAATGTCATATTTGAGTTATTGATATTGTAATTATATTACGTAATTTAAGAACAACCACGCCTTTGAACAATGAGCAAGCAGAAAGACGCGTGACTAGGAAAACAAATCCTTGTATATAATCGGTATATTGAGACCCTCAAGGGAAAAAAATTAAGTGCATTTTTACTATTATTATTACTGTTATTATAATGTATTTTAAGCATTTGAATGTTTTGTTTGTTAGTTATCGGCATTTTCTTGCAATTACTTGCTATATGCTAATTAGAAGAGCTGCTCATGAAAGAGCTATAAAATATTAGAAATAATTGTTTTAAATGACACAAAAAAATCTGAATTATTATGGTTTCAAAAAGATCCATGGAACCATTATCAGAGAACTGCATTGCATTATGGGAGATAATCAGCACTGACCAGAGGGCAGAGCCGCCAATCCAAGGATTAAACTCTGCCAGAACCTGACCTTCCTCGCAGCAAAACACACACACACACACACACACACACTTCAACAGTTATGGTTTAAATCACTCTGCCATGTTTGCATCCCAAACCCAAGTTTTGTTTCTTTACTCCTAACTACAATCTCTCTCTCTCTCTCTCTCTCTCTCTCTCTCTCTCTCTCTCTCTCTCTCTCTCTCACTCTCTCTCTCTCTCTCTCTCTCTCTCTCTCTCACTCTCTCTCTCTCTCTCTCTCTCTCTCTTAATGCTTTTTGCTAATCTATTTTTCATTCTCATCTCTCAGAACATACAAATATTATTAATATATAAATATATATAATAATAATAATAATTATTATTATTATTACTTTTTGTCTTATAAAATTGCCAAAATAGAAGGCAGGGATATTTCAGTAGCTTATTTTGTATAGTATATAAATTAATGTCTTGTTCATGTTATATTACTTATTATACAGTATTTGCTTCATTGGGAAGAAATACAGTTGAATTAATGTTTTCTCCGCCACTTTAATGCTTAACAGAACTTTTCATTAAACAAAAATGGTCTTATCCAAATGTCATGCTAATTTTGCCAGACTTGTTGTCCAATCTTTAATTTTTCCTAAATGGGAAAAAGAACCCATTTTACTGTAATGGGGATCTAATGAGGTTTCCCAATGAAAATAATGGAAATTATTCATTAGTCCAACGAAAATGAACAGAAATGCACAAACGAGAGCTGAATGTGGAATGAAACCGAAATATTCATCAAGCTTATGTAAACCATAAGGACGACATATGACCTAATCATAAACATTTGTCTTTCATCTAGCGTGTCCTGTCTTCCCATCACATCTGACCTCAGCACCAACCTGACCGACACGTCTCCATCCGCCCGGGGCTGAGAGCGAAGGCCTGCTTTCAGAAGATCCACACATGGGAGACGCTGTGACAGATGGATTCCGGCTGTCAGAGAGAAACCGAACTTATGAGGGATTCGCGTCATGTGTGAGTAGATGAATATTGCATAAAGCTGTGTTTGTGGCCGTGTTGTTGTCAACTTTTGTCTGCGTGATTTTTTTTTTTTCTGCACACACGTGAATATGTAGTTGCATTTTGTGTGTGTGTGTGTGTGTGTGTGTGTGTGTGTGTGTGTGTGTGTGAGGCCAAGGCCTCCTAAACACAGCCATATTCTGCAGATAACCGGATTAGGAACGAGGCGTATAATAAGTCTGTGAATGTGGCCCCTGGCGCTGCTGTAATCCTCCGCTTTGATGTCTCTCGGCTCCATCAGGTGCGAGCTTGCTCTCGGGCCCCGGGCTCAAGCTCCGCTCCGCGGCTCAAAGTGCCTCATTAGTTTTGCCTGTTTACTAAACTTGGCCCCTTGTGATGGAAAATAGTCAGATGCACATGCGAATCCTGTCGACGATGCACAATTCTCTCGTTTGGGCGCGAGAAGATGGGGGCGCAGCATCTCGCGCTGTCCAAATGTACCCTCGTGTTCTGTGCGCCATTCCAGCGGCTAAATTAATGCAAGGAAAAAAAAAAAGAAATCACACGCAACGAACCTGCAAGAAACCCGCGCGTTAATCGAAGCGCACCTGCACGATGCGCCGGATGAGTCTCGCTCGCGCACACCGTCACGTGCTCTTCTTTCGTGCGCGTTTTATCTCTTCTCGTCTTCATTTGAGTGTATTTATGCGAGTTGTGTGTCTCTCTCAGCTGCAGATTCTAATTAAAAATATCATAATAATTAAAGTCTTCAGCCTGACGTGCACAGACTGCGCAACGCCTTCAGACATTCCCAGCTAATTAGTTAATTAATCCAAACGCAAATTATAAGCAATAATTAGTCAGTCAAGCTTAACGTGAAGTCTGGTGACTCGTAGCATTGCTTCACCTCCTTCTGTTGGCCGTCTCCGCGCGCTGCTGCCTTCTCCTGGAACCGTTCCTGCTCTGGTTAGTTAATTAATTTTCGGCTCTTAACGGATTTAACAGCAGAATTGACGTGACGCTGTGGATTCAGATCGGACTCTCACCCTGAGCACAGCTAGACAATTACACGTCACAAACAACAGAGAGCAGCGTGAAGGAGCTCTTATTAAGACATTAGACACGCGCACGCACACATGCACGCGCATACACCTGGTTTGTCAGGTCGTACACTGTAAACCCGGATAAGTTCAGAGAACTCAAAACTTTTGTGGAAACTGATTACCTAAAATTTTTTAAGTAAACTTACTTAAAATTTATAATTACACTATACTTAATGATTTTCATTTCTC
>MU204302.1:146649-187140 GCA_017309775.1 Paedocypris sp. Pulau Singkep | reverse complement strand
ATAAAATTGGGTAATTAGTTCACAAAACGCAATACTTTTAAGTTCAGTAAACGTTTTTACCGGTTTTAATTATGGTGTACTCATTTTATTTAAGTCAGTAGTACTGTTCGGGTTTACAGTGTATTTGTGGACCAGTGATTTAAAACCTTCCATCTAAACATAGATTTAGTTGCGGTAAAAGACACAATTTGATAGTTATATAATGTATGTATTTTAATAATCCAGGCTAATACTAAAATCAGGTGATTATGGGAATGACTGCAGAAAATCTGCATGCTTTCTGAACAAATTTAGTTTTACATTTTAGTAGGTTTTGAGTTACAGTTTGTTTTGAGTTGTACACTAGTTTATTCGTTGTTAATCTTTTAGTTAAGACCACTTAGTGTCCTTTTTTATATTCCATACATCAGTTTGCCATCACTACCAGGCCAGAATAGAGATGTGGGTCATATAAGATGTTCAGCAAAATGATGAAGATTTCAATGTTGATGATTCTTCAATAAACTAGGTGTCACATTAAAAGCTCATAATGCCAGAGATCACACTAGTAAAAAAAAAAGTGTGTGTATGTTTGTGTGTGTTTACAAACACACATTTAATATACAGTATATATAGATATATAAATATAATATTACGCGATATATATTATAATATACAATATAAAAGTATTGTAATTTCTTGTCATTTATTGTCACATGGTGTATATAATTCACACACAGGATGTGTGTAACAATATTGAAATTGTTTCTCGCTAACAGCAAAGTGTGTTTGGGGTGTGTTAAAACAATTATACAAGATTGAACTATTATTACTATAGTATTGTCAGAGCAAAGTGAATGATAGATAATCACTATATAAATGTAAAATAAGAACAATTGTGATTATTGTGTGTGTGTGTGTGTGTGTGTGTGTGTGTGTGTGTGTGTGTGTGTGTGTGTGTGTGTGTTAGTTTTTGATGGAACTCAGAATTTGTTCAGCTTTACTACTGGCTTCAGTGAGTTTTTTAATCACGATGGCACATTTCCCAACCGGAGGGAGTGGAACTATTCCACCATGTGTGTTTTTGGTGGCGGAAATGTAGAGCTGATTGTTTTAAATTAGGAATGTTTCAATCACTGTCTGAGAGCAGAAAGCGAGTTCATGTTCTAGAGAGACGGAGGAAGTGGAAAAGAGAAAGATCTGCATGTAGGAGCAAGTAAGCCGCCCGGAGGGAGCATGACTGCAGCTGTCAATCACGCCTCAGACCGAGACTGACAGAGGATGACCTGAATGTGCAAATCACTCACACACGCACACACACACTCCAAAAA
Source organism: Paedocypris sp. Pulau Singkep (assembly GCA_017309775.1). Taxonomy (NCBI): domain Eukaryota; kingdom Metazoa; phylum Chordata; class Actinopteri; order Cypriniformes; genus Paedocypris; species Paedocypris sp. Pulau Singkep. Next base: position 185,830 of record MU204302.1, on the reverse strand, counting down.
AGACAGCATCACATTCCAGCTAACTGGAGACTCACATTCTGACACACATTATTTTAGAAGACAACTGCAGTCTTTGATTCCCCCTTGGGACAGACAGCAAATGGCAATTTCACATACAAATACACACACGGTCGTTCAAGTGTGTGTAAAAGAAATTTGGAACAAATTGTAGCATTGATTTCTAAATTCCGCCTTTTTAAATTTTTTTTTATTTGTTTTTTTTGGAATTTCTTATTTTTACAAAAAACCGCAAGGAGCTTTATAGTGTCAAAAAGACACACCAAAGCCTCCCTCCCGCGAGCTGTCACATGCGAGAGCCGTGCCAGTGTTGTTTATGTTGGGTGGCACTCGGCACTCTGGGGGTCCTTGTCAAGTGAGTTTAGGCGTCCGCTGCAGTGCCTGTGCTGGCAGTATGACTGGTGGGCAGACACCAGGGCAGATGGGCCTTTCACAAGACATCTTCGTCTCCCGCACAGCGAGGGGGAGAGCGACTTTCTCGCAAACATTTACGCACACGCGTGCCACACGTATGTGCTGTCGCGCCGCCGAGCATCTTGTTCCACAGAGTCGTGTCTCAACCAATCAGTTTTCAGAGCCGACGTTGCTGGAGATATACATCTGGTGGACATCAGCACTGCTGAGCTGCAAGTTCACGTCACCGCACCACCATCCCGCTGTCGTTTTGGGAGTAAATGTCCAGAATAGAGTTGAAAAATGTATTAAATCTACAACGTAATTTAAAGCTGGCTTTAAAATCAAGGCCAACATTGTGCTTTTAACCAGCCTTTTTTCTCTAAAGCAACATGAGTGTGGAATCAGATACTAGTGACAAAAGTCCACAAAAAATGAAACAAACAGAAAATCTGAAGAAAAAGAAAACGTCAGGCGAAAAAATAAAAACCCAAATGTAAATGTGAACAATTTTTTTTTTGTTTTCTTGAAATTTACGTTAGATTTTTTTTTTTTTTTGCAACTAGATTCATACATACATGAGCAGCTTTTGAAACAAATTGTTGCTAGAGAAAACCGGGAAATGGTTACAGTTACATTAATGGCAAAAACGCAACGATTGTATTGAACTTGTATTTAAGGTTTGAAGCCGTAAATAATGATTTACAACACTTTATTTCTACAATGTAACAAATGGCTCATTCACTGTAAAAAAAAATACAGTCATTTCTATTTTACAGTAAATATTGACAGTTGACTACTGTATTTACAGATTTACAGTATTTCTGTATTTTGCACTGAATTGTGGGGGCATTGCTGTAATTTTACAGTATATTAAGATGATGTGAAACTCCATTACATTTTCCTTTGTATTCTGGGATAATTATTGTAGAAAGTACTACAGATTATATCTATACAATTAGTACCGGTATGTTTTATTTACTTAAAAATAATAACAATGTTGTGCAAGACTGGTTTGCCATTGGTTGGCAATGGGACATGTGCACCGATAGTGTGTTGAACATCGAGACGACACTAGCTGTGTTTCTGGCAAGCCAAAACCTACCCAAAGTTGTCAGTAAGTTACTGTAAGTTTTACTGTACAATTGTTACTGTGCACCGCTAAAATGCTGATGTTACCATGTTAATGATTTTGTCTTTCCTCTCCACCATCTTGCCTGAGTACAGGGATTGTGGGTAATGTAATGCCACTGGAGACTTTGATCCATGACAACAGCTTGACGAATCAATGGCACGACCTTGAACTTTTACACGGATGATTTAGTAAAACTTAGTGGCTGCTGTTTCCCAAAATCTGTCAGCAAATGTGTTGGTGTGGTAGATCAAACAAGGCGTAGCTGTAAGTGATAAGTAAGGATGGAGAGTATCTCCTGTGAGTGTGTGTGCAAAACCTGAGCGTTTTATTTGACCCTGAACATCCATTCAGTGTTTAGAGGAGTAATTTCGTCTTTCGAGTCTTTCCCTCGCGAAAAGTGCAGACACAGGCTAAATGTACCTGCACATTCTGGTTCCACTATAGTCCAAAAAATCCTTTTTGGTTTGAGTGTATGTGTGTGTGTGTGAGTATGTTCGCCCATGTGTAAATAACAGTGGCCAAGGGCACAGATTTAGTCAGCACAAGGTCACAGCAGCAAGTCGAGAAGGGGGGGGGGGGACTCATTTCATCATACATTATAATTATAGGTGCATGTCCAACAGACTGTTTCAGACAAACACAATAAAGCTTATCATATACACGAGACAAAAATATTTTACTTATTCAAACAGTGGCCTATATTATATTACCAGCTCCACGCCCCTCCCCTCCCACCGCCACCCACCGAGGCCATTAAATCCTGAGCAGAAAGTGTGTGCACATCATAGAGAGAGATCACCAATGCATTAGCCAGCGAGACCTGGAGGCACTCTCTCTCACTCGCTCACACACACACACACACACACACACACACACACACACACACACAGATTTTTTACTGTATGATTAGTGTGCGAGGAAACTGAGGCACTCTGGGTAATGAAGTATTTTTTTTTCCCTTTGTTAAAAGCTAATAGACTTCTGCTTGTAACTTAGTAGTTAAAATAAATATTTATATTGCACTCACTTTAGTTTACTCTACACTATATATGTTTATACGCTGGGGGGGGGTGCTTATCTGCGCATATTTCAAGTATGCACATAAAAATGCAAGCCGATATATGGTATCTTTTACATCTCCCTGCTGGAGGTGTAGATATTGTATCTACTGCATTTAGAAATGATATTTAAAGTTCTGTTTTTATCTATTTTTCAAGTAAAAGAGTCTCGAGTTAGGTTTGTTAAAAAAATAAAAGAAATTTTGTTATAAAAAATATTTAGCCCGAATATTTGTTTTCTGTAAAGTCACCGGAGCACCAGAAAGGTATGAGGTGCTTATGTTGATATTAATTTATTTTTTTTGTGCCTGAATAATTAGGTGCTAATATTAGTATGCGTGTATGTATAGTTATACGTGTATGTATGTATATATATATATATATATATATATATATATATATATATAAATAAAGAGAGAGAGAGGTGTATATATATAGATATATGTATGTATATATATATATATACAGAGAGAGAGATATGTATGTATGTATAAATATATATATATATATATATATATATATATATATAAAGAGAGAGAGAGAGATATATATATAGAGATATGTATGTATATATATATATATATATATATATATATATATGTACACACACATACATATATCTGTATAGTGAATTAATCTTTTTTTTTCTTTTGAAGACGGAAAAGAAATTTTTCAATATTTTGAAAAAAAAATACTGTATTCCGCATATTAAAATGTGAGACCTTATAAAACTTGTAAAGCCAACATATGTTAGAAGAAACATCAAAGCCAAACCAAATCAATCATTCACTCACAGAAGCCAATGAGGCAAAACCACATCAAGTGAAAGCAGTCCAGCTTCAGCAAGCATTGCACTCCATAGTTTTTATTTATCAGGCCTCATCTGTGTTCAGTTCTGATGATGTGACTTTTGAGTATGTTCTTTTTACAAACTGTCATTTTATGATCAGATTGCAAAGTTGCAAACCAGTGACTTTTGAGGAATCTTTAAAAAAATGTATGTTTTGCGGATCGAATATATTTAATACATTCAGATTTATTGATTTGATTTATGGTTTGAATAAAGGATTGGAGATGTGAAATGTGTTTTTAACTTAGGAAGAGAGAAGTGAGGATGGGATGTGTAGGTGGGGAGTGAGGTCATGGCAGGTGAATTAACTCAACCATGCAGTAAAGTTATTCATACTGAGACTATTAGCCACGCCATGCTCCATTAGAGAAAGATGACTGATTAACCATCATTTGCCTAGCTATTTTTAGTGCTATTAGTAAAAGAAAAGTTTATATATATATACGTATATATATAGTTCACAACCAATCTAATATAATCCAATCTTTTTTTTGCTGAAGATAATTAACAATGGATATTGTTTTGTGAAACAGGAGACTGAAAGACTGTAAAATATGATTAATTTTATGTTGGCTACAGTTTGCCTGTGGGATGAAGGCTTCACGTTTGATCATGGAGGAAGTTCCGTTATTTAATGATAAGGGTGCAGAGGGAGAAAACGCACTCAGACCAGCCTGGTTTCTTGGCTCAGTCAGGCCTGAACCAGATGACTAGTCTGAAAGATTCATGAGTGTTTTGATCAAGCATGGAAGATCCTTGGTGCAAACTTTGAGATCTGTGACACGTTATTTAATTCATAAAGGCCGGTTTAATTCTTTGTGGTTAATCTGTCAGGCAGTAATTATTTTGCCTTTTTATATTCTTCGCAGAAGCCTGTCATTGCCATGAAATCAAATATTTTGGTAGGCTGTTTTGTCCAAATATTGAATACAATTGGTTAAAAGAATGTTTTTTTTCCTCACCGTGCACGTGCAACTCGGGTGCTCGCGCGCTGCTTTTTATTCATGACGTTCACAAACTGTTTCTACATGTTGAAAAAGCTTTTAGTAATAAAATCTACTATAAAAACAGCTCAGGATCAAATGGGCCAATTCGCCACGCCTGACACCAAATGCCGCAGAACGGCTTGATCCTGCCAGTCGCTTTCGCGATAATGAGCGGGATTTGTTAAACAGTAAATTAATGAATAATGAAATATCCAGGTTGATCAGTTAGGCCAGTGCTGCCCGCGGTCATGCAGCCTAGAGCGCGAATTACGCGCGCCCGGCGCGTGTCTGGATAAACCACTTTTACAGTCCATTGCGTGACAGCGCGCGCAGGGACCAGCGCTCAGACAAAGCTCTTCTTCGTTCTCCCAATCCCTAAATAAATAAATTTTGGATCGTCTGTCTGATCCACGTTAAATTAGAGTGCAGATCAATATGAAGCTCTGTTTTGATATTTCGTTGATACATAAAGGCTTTTAATATTGTTACTTGCGTAATGATGCTGAATGGTTTTTGCTCGTTGAAGATGCGGCTAAAAAAGTATAGTAGCCTTATAATTCAAACATGTCAACCTATAATCAAATACAAACAAATTCACTCTTATAGAAAAATTGCGTTGATTTTGTTTGCGTTTTAATTTTAAAACTGTTTTTATTAAAATATACCGTAAGATTCGCTTTACATACCGTAAATCCCCCAGACAAACATTTGAATTGGACCGATTAATGTGCATGTATAAATAAAAATGATTGTTTCAGAGACACCTATGGTTTCATTTTATCGATAAAGAGAAAGAGATCGAAAGAAGAGGAATAAAAGATTTCGCTTTTGTTGTTTGGGGTCCCGTGGGGAAGTGTGATGCAGTATTTTTTCTGCAGAAGAGAAATCTTAGAATCTCGTCGAGATCCACGTCGCTCGCGGACATGCGGGTGCTGCACCTGGGTCACAATACTTTACGCATGACGAGTCACGCGACGGAACCCGCAGGCCACGCGCTCCTCCGCATTAAATACACCAGCGCGAGCTGATGCGCGGGGACTCGCGCCGGGGTCTGACCCAAGGCCGGGATATGAGTTCACTTTACTGCCACGATTGACACAAGCCTTTAAGGAACTGTTTTCGATCAATTTTATTTATTTGGTAAAAAGTGTAAAGGAAAGAAATGCAGAATCTTATTTCCGTTTTCCTTTCCACGTTTTTTTAACCATTGTTTTAAATAAAAATAAAGCAATATATATTTTTATATTATTGTTCTGATAATTATTACCTTTTTCAGTTTAATCGTAAACGAAATTATATTATGCATAAATGAATCTAAAAAAATATATTTCTGAATTAAATCATTATTTTGCCATTATTATTTTATTTTATTATATTATTATTATTTAAGTGTTTTAATTTGACCAAATGTGAATTAATTGTATTAAAAATCTAAAACATGTATTTTGAATAGATTTTTGTATATTATTTATAAAAATTGTAAGAGCGTGTTTCTGAATCAAATCTGACCAAACAGCAACGGCTACGATAAAGCACGATTTATTTTTTCGAGGTAAATTAAATTCACCACACATTAACCAACTTCTAGCCTTCACCACATAACACCTTAATCTATGAAACAAAAATACAAGATGCTCTACCTAAAACAAGCGTTCACTCACGCACAGACAGTCACAAATAGACGACCCACTCTATTCCTATGTACAGACGCCCATTAAATTAAGCATAAATAAATATGTACAGACATAAATAAAAGAACAGTTCTCACACAAAAGTAACCAAATATTAACTTTGACAGACAGGCTATATTCCAGCTTTCGGGACTGAGGAAGTGCGCGCGCCTTAAGGACAGTCCACGCCTGGCACTCGTGGTCACCTGCTCTTGGCACAGTCATGAAAACCTGGCTGTAATGATATATTTGGCACCATTTTATGCAAATTAAAAACACATTTTCTTTTGCATTAGTGGCACGACAACAAATGATGATTGGTTTAAAAAAATACTTTTAGTTGAACTGTAAGCGATTGCATACGTTTAAATCAAAGACTAATGGTTGTTGAAGTAACAGGCAAATATTAATAAAACAATTGTAGGCTAAACTTTCAATTTGGTCAAATTGAAGATTGGTCGTATTTTGGTCCTAACAATTGCAAGATTTCATAAGATCTGCAAAGACAAAAATAACAACAATAATTGTGAAGAGCAACAATAAGAATAATAGACATTTCCCTTTTAAATTGTTGCTATTCTTTGGAGGGTTATTCCGAACATGAACAGATTATTAAATAAAATGTGAATAATTAAGAAGTTTTGGTGTATAGGCGTTTTAAAATTTCAACGAAATTGCAGATTGAATCCCTGTTTGTTTCAGATGAATGTTAATTGGTAATCCTCTGCACAAGAAGTGAGAATCTTGCACAATCTTGAATATGTGAAGAACCGTTGAGGGAACCCAGAAATTTCCTTTGAGTAATATAAATATAGCAGGTACAAATCTCTTCTGCCCAGCCTTGTGCTGGCCTTCAGACTGATCGGACACGCAAACATCGGAGTCAGATTTACAAGCATGTGTGTTACAGCATCTGTCTAACACGTAATATGTCATATTTTTGTACACAAAAACACACTCACAAACACTCTTTGAAAATTTGCACACACTCGAATGAGATGAAGAAGATGAGCTTGATACAGCAGAGCTGCGTCCTCCAGTCTCTTTTATCCCTTTGTCCTCCCATCATCTCTGATCCACCCGAAATAGAAATTGCAGAGTCATAAAACTAGAGTTCATAGAATCTCATTTGAAGGCTCCATTGCCTTGCACACGGGCCTTGCTTTTTGAACAACTTGTACGTATTTCCACAACTCATTTCCTGTGCTTTTCCTCTTTGTCTCCAGCTTTGGAGCCTGGTCCATCTGCAGGTGTGTGTCGGTTGGAAGTGGGGTTGTTCAGAAACATCTTGTCAAGACCTTTGAGGGCTTCAGTCAGGTAATTCTGCAAGGCTGTAAGTGCAGCACAGATGGCCGGAGAACCGAAACCATGTGTGATGAAACTGAAGTGTGACAGACAGCTTTGGATTCCTGGCTCCAGGATTGGCGTAGGCCGGGAATTTCCTAATGGAGTGCGATCCTGGGCCAACAGGTCTGTAAACTCTTTACACAACTGCCTGAAAGGAGGAAACAGGTATGAATTTAAGTTGAATTGTAAGTTGTATTTTTTTATTGCAAAGTAGAAAAATGATGGAAAAAAACATCACATTACAACAATAATCATGAACTCTTAACAATACAAATTAACAATAGGTTTTGTTTTAGTTGTTTTCCTTCAGAATGGCAGTTAAAGTTGATTAGTAATTAATTTTTGACAGTAATTCATTGGAAGTATATTAGTGTTTGCTAAATGAACGAATATATGGGAGTTTAAAGTGTATAATTAAGACAGACCCACTGTAAGAAAAATCTTTGCTTTCACTTTGCCACAATGTCTATTTTAGTTCCTGTGAGATCTTTGACCTATCTACTGCATGTCTAGGCAGAAGAATATGTAAAACCACACAATCTTGAATATACATATATATCAATAAGAAAATGTGTAACCCACTTATAACCTCGGATTTCAAAAGCTGCGTTTCTAGATTCACCACATAGACTTAAAAAGAACTTACAAGTTACCACAAAGATATGCCTTATAATTTCTTTATAAATAAATCTACATATTACTTTTAACTTGGTCTGAAAAATTGATGAAAGGGACTCATGCATAAAATCAAAGCATTTCGAAATTCTCTATTTTAACACGAAACTCAAGTTGCATATCTCCCCCTGTGTAATTTTGTCTCACTACTTTTTTTTTACATTTTTGTTCTAATATTAAAATGCTTTTTTAAAAAGAGATTTTACTTTCACGTATATAAAGTAGAGAACTTAAATTTAGAGCAAAGCTATAATCATGAAATCACACCTGAGAGCTTATCACCTAAATTAACGTTTAAATAAATCAGGTCAAAAGTATTTTGTAAATTCTACCATTTTATTTATAGACAGCCTTTTAACTTTTGACCTCTCGTGGCCCCCTAAAGTGTCTGCAGCTATTCAAATAGATGGTTCTTTGTCATTTGAAACGTGTCCTTAAAGTAACCATCGATTTATTGATTTTTATCAGTACGAAAATGAGTTGTGTAGTTATTGTGCCGTCAAAACGAATCAATATTCTAGACATTCACAACAACAACAACAACAACAACAACAACAAAAACCATAGACAGCGTGAAGCCGAAAATCATATAATTTTAATAACACAGCTTCCAGGCGTAATTTATCCCAAGTATGGGAGAAAATATTCCTACCGCGGATTTTAAAAAGGTCAATTGTGACGAACAGTTCAACGTCTGTTCAGATTGTCCAACGAGCAATATTGCAGAGCCCTGCTGCGACATCTGCACTCGTCTGCGTCGTCAGATTTTGACCCACATTCGCGTTCGCGTCTCAGAACCACAAACAGTCTTGTTGTCCGGTCGGGAGAGCGCAGCGCGCCTCCCTCACCCACCGTCTCACTCCACTGTGCGACAGAACGCGAGCGCCCGGGGCGCGCGCACGGAGGGGGCGCGGGCTGACTGACGGGACTTTGACAGACAGACTGTGAAAGGAAAGGCTAGGGAGGAGGAATGACCTTAGGCGCAACTTCAAGGAGAAAGCTGGCACTTTAAGACTCGAAACATTTCACTTAAATATAATGAGTTTCTAGCGCTGTGGCAGGCTGAGATGGATAAGAGGAGCGCGCTTCTGTTGGACCTGAGCTGCCTCATTAGAAACCAACTAAACGTGTCAAAACGCACCAGGCACTAAGCGGACAGCCGTCAAAACTCGACACTCCACCGAAATCCGTGACGGATTCCACGCTGAAACGCGGCTCTTCGTTTGTTTAAAAGCCAAGCGCGAGCGTTTAGGGAGTGTGGATGTTGTACTGTACTTACTTGGTGGCGAGCAGCATGTTTTTTCTGGAGTGCAGCTCGTTTGGATCCGTGTGTTGTCTGTTCAGATACTCAGACACGGCTTTCGTGGGAAATTCGGTTTCGCAGATGTAGCCGAAGTCCCGCGCCAAATGAACAGCCTCTCCTGCGCAACACAGTGAAAACTAATTACTACACACTCTTCTGCAACACTCTGTAATAAAGCACTACTGTAAAGGAACCAGGGAACGCATTATGGCGGAATTACGGCGCGAGAGCAAACACTATATTATTTTACTGTATAAAGGCATGCGCTCGTTTACAGTAAAACAACATAAGGCCTGAGAACCCAAAATAGAAAAATATCCGTGATGTATGCGAGAAGTTATTTTTATGTTTGAAATTTATTCGTTTCTTATAAGTGGCCTTTCAGCCGATTTGTTGGTTTATTTACACGCCCGAGGTTCTTAAATGCCTCACGAACCTATGAAAACAACATGTACGATGAGAATCGGATGTCAAACTTTACCTTCTACGAGAGACGTCAGTAAAGTGACATTGGCTGCTTTGCGTCTCCCCGCGGGCAAATTCAAGCCGATTTTCTCCAGCTTTTCCCTCAATGATCTACCTCCATTTTTCGATTTGGCTCTGATGGAAAGAACGACAGTTATTTATTTTCTGCCGTAAAAACATGTATGCTTGTGTATTGTATGTGTGTGTGTGTGTGTGTGTGTGTGTGTGTGTGTGTGTGTGTGTGTGTGTGTGTGTGTGTGTGTGTGGTAGTAGTAGTAGTATATAGTATACAGTATACGCATGTAAAATTGTATAAAAATATTTGTGTAATATTAATCTCGCGGATGGTCTCACCTTCTTAGAACCCCTCCTAACAAAGAGGCGTTCAGGCATTCCGGCGGAGAGAGGCGCCGCTGGACCTCTCCAACAGTCACTTTGTATTTGGATGTTGAGCTGAGAAGCGACAGGCGGCCGGGAACCGAGCAGAAGACCTCGTTGACGTTCACAGAGATCCCGCCGATTAGACCATCTTTGTTCATCATAAGAGATGCGACGCTTTTATGAGGAACTGGAACTAAACAAACAGCACCAGGCAGATATTTACTATAAGCAGATCGATAGGATGCTTTAACTCAAAATAAACATTTATATAAACATGATGAAATGATTATCAATATAATCAGTAAATTATTTTAAGACTCAAAAATATATTTTACTGGTATTTATTTATTTCATATTTTTATTATTGGTGTTAATAATAATAATAATAATAATAATAATAATAATAACAATAATAATAATAATACAATTTTAAAATAACGAGACAACCGTTCTTTTAAAACAACGCGTGAAGATAATAAAACATGACGTGGAAAATAAAATCGCCCTCGGCTTGGCCGGGTCAAACCGCACGCGCGTGGAGATACTGTACCAGCGCGTGCTGTTTTCTTCATGTAGTTATCTTGTAGTATATTAGGAACACGCCAAAATCGTTTTATTTAGGCAGAAGTCTGTGATCGTGTTAAGCCGTACACGAATTTACTGAGAATAAACAGCACTACATAAACATCTCACATTTTTCATCTAATGTATTAATGTAAAATATATTTTACCCATCAGATTTTCTTAATTATTTTTCAGTTTTTTTTCCAGAAAAAGTAAAAATAAACAGCTCATTTAGCACCGTGGCGTTTCAGCACAATCATATATTATATTATCGATTGAAAATTGACAAGTGCTATTTAATAAAATTAACATTTTATCACCCCCTAATACGTCTCTTAACTTTAACGCTAATGGGGTAACGACAGCTCTAGCCCGCGGAGATCTCTACAGGGTATAATAGAGAAAACGAGCTCTAAACGAGCTCACGAGATCTGCGCTTAGAAAGCCATCCATCACGTCCGCCACTTAAAGGCCTTCTCTTCTGGGAGGCCCGTGTTCCGTTAACTAAATTACCGGCAAATGTCTCTCATAACGGACCAATATTAACACGAGCCCAGGGAGTGCTGCTAGAGCTCTTTGGTAAGGATTACACAGCAAGTATAAATATGTTAGACATTCCCGAGCAACGGACTATCCACCCCCCAAGCTACTCTAAAGTAGTAAAAACTAAAATCTAAATAACCAATTGGAAACGAGTTACACCAAAAAAAATAGAATAAATCTTGGGAAATCGGAACAATAAAAAATAGACGTTTTCGTAGATAATTACACAATATTGTGCATTTTTCATTTAAAATTGAAATTGAATTCATTGAAACAAATTTTCATTTAAAGTGCTTATTAAATAAAAAAATTGTTATAATAATTATGTATTACAATTATTGTAATAAATAATTTTATTGACATAATACTGCACGCATGCATGAACAAAGTGAATATTTTCGTGTGACGTCATTACATTGACGCATGCGCTATGGTGTGTTTACGTGACAGCTTTTTGCTCTAAATCAATAATCTCATTTTTTAGCACACGTGTATTCACCAACATTCGCATTTATAATTGTTATATAAAGACATTAAATTAGTAGTTGTATTGTCTGTCACCTTTTTTAATGACGGACTGATCCAGAATACTCATCCCACCGTTTGCATCTTCCACTGCCTGAAAAGTGTAGAAATAAGCATACAAAATGTTGAAACAAATAAAATATTATACCGTTCTTCTGGTTGGATAGACATGCCAATGAAAAACGAATAGGTATTTGTTAAATCAATTTTCACTTCAATGATCCGTCACTTCAACTTTCCGTTTATTTATTGAGACCAAACAGGCTATTTGTTTTAGAAAACAACTTTGAAATTGTGTAATAAAAATTAGAAAACCACTAAATACAAAATGCCAGTTTAAAAAGAATGATTAAGAAATAAGCCGAATCATTGGTCACTTAAATTAAACAGTGCAGACACTAATCAATATCTGAAGTCTGATTTGATGTGAAACATTGATTTATAAAAAACCCCGAAATATACGTTGACAATAAACGTTGTAGCAAACAAATACAGCTAGATTCTTTGTTACATTCATTAAACATATGCTTAGAAAATATAGAAAAATCTAAATCTTTCTAAACAGCCAAAACTAATAACCAACCAACTTCTGCAATAATAATGAAATCTGTTTTATTTTTCCTCTAAAGAATCACAATAACTCAATGTTCATGTTTTCTATAAAATGTTCGAGAAATACAAAACTATTTTAATTCTTGTAGGCCTAAATAACAAAAAGCATTCTCCCATTAAAAAAAAGAAATGATTATTGGTAAAATGGTTATTCATTTATTTTTCGTTGTTTATTCTATAACTGCAAAATCGCCTTTGAAGTTTTATCTAAAATATAATGACCAACCTGCACGTCCTCCATGCCGTGCGCCAGCCCATGCAAGGACAACCCGTCGCCCATGCCAGTCTCCAGCCCGTGGTGCGAGTGGAGCAGCACGTCCGGACGCCGCACGGTCGAGTAGTCCCGCCGATGGTCCAGACCGGAGAGCTGCGGTAAAGAGGCTCTGGGCTGGGGCAGTAAAGCTCCACTGTCCGTGCCCACATCCTGTCGTTGTCGGGAGCCCCACGGGTGCTGTTGTGGCTGATGAAGCGCGTTCAGAGAGTATGGGTCACTGACGTGCGAATACGGGTCCTGACTCTGGTGATATGGCAGCGGCTGGTACGGTGGAGGAAAGTAGGGTGGCTGGAAGTCTGAGGAGGGTGTGTGGGACAGCGGCGGGGCGCTGGAATATGGACCCTGAGAGACCGAACCCAGCTGGGACAGTCTGGAACTGTGGCTCGGTACCCCATCGTGGCGGTCCTTTACAAAATACAAAAATATAAATATTTCCACACAAGTAACATTCTTAACCAATGCACACTTTTCCCGAAAAATCTAAGCTACGTATATGCCATGAAAAAGAATTTGACATAACTCATTCTAAACAACTGTGCGTATATTTCGCAACCAGCACGTTAAAACCTCTTCTTGATAATATCAAAACCACAACGAACACAGCACGCGCATTATTCTCCTCTTAATCCACGAACCTGAAAGTAAAACATTTCCCCTCTTGGGTCCAGACTCACCGTGGATGGATAGGTGTGCACTAACATCTGGACAGAAACGCACGAGCTCTCGCGATCGGGCTGTATACGACACACGGTTTTCTGAAGAAATGCGCTCTTCCCCTCAAATCCTCATGATTGCGTGGAGCAAAATAAGAACGAAAACTCTTCTTTTTAATCTCGTGCTCGTCTACTCCAGATATCAGATCCGCTCTTCCTAATCCCGCGCTCTGATGCAGAGTGTGGCGCTCAGTCCGTGCGCCTCGCTACGCCTCCCCAGAATAATTGTTATTCATGACTCCTCTAATATTGCGGGAATACTTAAAGCGGCGGAGAGCACCGGAGCGTGAAGACACTGCTGCTGTAAGTGACGTTCATTCAGGAGGAGGAAACGCTCGTGCTCTGTTTTATTCCCCTTGAGGTCCGGCGCTCACTGGTCCGGACTTCTTTCTTTTGCTATTGTTGCACGAGCATGGTCCATTTATCTCCCGTCGGAACAAACGAATCGTTAGAATCAGCTGCTTTGAAGGCAGATGGACGGAGGCCTCATTCATAAGCAGCACACGCTCCCACACAGTCTATTATAGCAACTCACTAACGAGAATGCATAAATTCTGCCAGCCATCGATTTCTTAATCAACAAAAAAGAAGCCAGATATTAAGTGCGCCACTTCTTAGCATTCCGAAGAAAATTGTAGCTCTCGCGTCTCAACTAAACCGTTACTTTCCCTAACCGTTACTTTCCCGTGCAATTAAATTCACAACATGCGCCCACCGGGATATGTTTCGAAAACAATGATGGAAAAAGGAAAGAGAGGAAGTTTAGGTAATTTGGGTATCTGCACCCGGTGAGTTTAAAGTCCCCCTCGTTTAAACGGCTCCTATAATAGGTGATTTCACGGACTTGGGTCGCAGTGTTTAATTACACGCGTGACGGCGACTGTGAGAGAAAAGCCATGTGTGACTCTCGGGGTCGGCATCCCGCGAGGCTTTTCCAAAACCCACCACGAGTCTCTCCCACGAGTTAGAGAGCATTTATAGGGCATTCACGAGGCTTCCCACGCGTGACACCGCGTCCTCTCCGCATTATGCGATCATTCATCGGACGACTACAACTTTGCCGTTTGTGCGTTTCAGTAATACGGTAATTGTCGGCGCAAGCAACTAATGTTCAGTTTAATGTACTTCCATGGCTTAAAAAATGGATAAAACGCGAACCTTTTTTACTTTAAAAGGGCATAAAAGTTGTCACCTTTCCCCACATATAATCCCATTTAAATGTTAAGTAAAACAGACAAAAAAGTTAATAAAATTGCAAAAAAAGAAATCCTGCTCCTGCTTCAATTTCTAAAAAAATATTAATAATAATAATTCGAATATTATTAAAACGTAAACGGCGTGCAAAGTAATAAAATAAAGGATCGAACGAACTAAAAACCAAAACAAAAAATGCAAAATAGAAATAGGTTGCAGTTTCTCTTCTCGTTACCTCATATATATCTTCATACTTGACATTTTCCACCAGTTTCCACAGCATGTTCGCGCGCTGGTCTCTGTATAACGAGTGCATTCATGTGAAGAGTGAAGATCTCAACACACACACTCTCTCCCTCTCTCTTTCTCTCTCTCTCCC
The DNA here is from genome assembly GCA_017309775.1 of Paedocypris sp. Pulau Singkep. Lineage (NCBI taxonomy): Eukaryota > Metazoa > Chordata > Actinopteri > Cypriniformes > Paedocypris > Paedocypris sp. Pulau Singkep. Next base: position 170,745 of record MU204302.1, on the reverse strand, counting down.
TCTCCTCCCGTCACCCTTTCCACAGCATCTCTTTTTCTGACTGAGTCGCAAGGCTCATTGATAAAACAGAGCCTTTCAATGCTCCGTTACAGTGTTTGTCACTGTAGTCGTGACTGCTGTGAATGTCTGTAGTGTTAAGCGTGTTGACTTTAGGTCGCGCGTGAGCGTGGATTTGCCTCGATTGACTGTAGATTAAAACGTCGAACTTTACTCCCTGCCAGATGGAATTGGCGTTCAGTTACAACTGTTCGCTGTACACTAGTTTCGAGGAAAGCACATTGAGAAGTGTTGAATTTACAGTGGATAAAGATCGACTTTTTTTTTTAAAAAGCATTGAATAAAATAATTTCGTTTTTCGTAAAGCATTCCTATGAGAGATTATTATGAGGAGACTTATTGCGTACAGAAAATGCGTCTGTATTAGTTCCATTAAGTCCTTCTTCTACTTTCGCTAGCGCTGCAAGTCTTTCTTTAAATGTTTGAATAAAAAAACGTGGCATAATGTACTTTAAGCAACGCGAGTAGGACTCGGTGAATCTGCAGAATGTTGGTCTAGTGCGCCATCTGCTGGTCAAACTCAGCCATCACTCTTAACTGGTTTAAGAAAACTCATCTAATGCATTGATCATGGCCAAAAACTACAAACAAAAGCAATGTGCGCATACTTGCTTACACCACGGTTAGTAGAGGACAGTGACAAGGATTTACAAAAAAACCGAATCAAGTTTCGAACTTGAGAAATCGAGCTAAGGTTACACTTTTTAATAACCAAACCAGTGTGTGCATTTTAAACACATTCATGGGTGATGAGAGGAACAATTCAATTTATATAAATGTCTATGGAGTAGATTTAAACTTGGTGCTTAGGATTCAGTTACTAACTTTGTAAATGCAACAAAAACAATTAAATTAAGTGAATACATTTTATATGCAATAAAACTATTTTATAATCACACAAACTCTCTTTCTTTCGTTTCTTCTTTTATCCCCCTCCCACTTTCTTTTTTTATTTTTCTCTTTCGTTCAAATAAGAAGAACTCCATGAGCCTGACCCAGTTTCTTGTCAGTTTTGAGTTCAAGTTAAGATCTGTTGACTATTAAGACGCTGCTCAACGTATGGATGAGGAATATAATCAGCAATTAATGTTTCATCATCCCTGCTGCCACCGTGAAAGTGCCAGACACGCACCCTCACCCACAGTCTGGGCATATCTAGAGGCCATGACAGATTGAGAAACAGTTTGAGAGAAAGCCCGAACAGACTTTAATTTGAATTTACAACAATCACACTGGAATTCTCATGGCACCTGCCAACAACTAACCACACTCACAAATCCGGCCTTGATGTGTTCCATTTAAATTGTATATTCCAAATCATTTTAAGGTATAAAAATACTGTAATTTTCGCTGTTTTATCATATTGCTGTTGTACGTGGACAAATAAGTTTAGTACAATAATTTTTCAATAGACAGTGATTATTATAAATAAGAATTTAAAGAAATCGCCGCATATATTTCTACCACAAGATGTCGCTAAAACAACACGATTAAGATCTACCAATGTTGATAAAGCCCTTTTTTTCAAACGCAGCAGAAGACTTTTGTTAATGAACTGGTAACGTAATATTTTAATGGTGTTAATAAGAATGTTAAAACTATAACTTGTAATGATTATACGAATACATTTTAATACTATTACTATTATTAATAGTATTATTATTATGGTTGTTGTTGTTGTTTTTCTTTTTGTTTTAATATTATTTTTGTTGTTATTGTTGTTATTATTATTATTATCATTAGTAGTAGTAGTAGTAGTAGTAGTTATAATAAAAATTATTTATTTATTTTAATAAATAATTTATATATACTGTTACATAGTGTTGTTATAGATTGACACTTGGAATATAGGTGTTTTTACGTGTTTTTATGTATTATTCCCCACAACTGCTACGCAATTAATCCTTGTTGCCAAACCGAGCAAAAAATAATTATATGTAATAATTGCATCTATTCATTTTCGGACTGTTCATTTTTGCTTGCGTCTCTGGGTCACGTAAATTTTTGGCCAACCAATCACACAGCAGGACACATTTTCTCTGTCCCTCATTAGGCCTTTTGTTCAATCTCTTAACTCCCTTGAAAGAATGTTTTGGACTGTGGGAGAATACCGGAGACGAGCATTTAATAATTCTTCAAAAATATAACAATAATTCAGAAATTCAACACGATTTGTAAATTATATGCATTGAAATTGAAATTAGTTCGTATATATTATAAATAATAATGCAGTTTTTAGTTGATCACTATTAACGCTTGTAGAATTATTGGAATATGTCATTATACAGTTGCAAATAATTCACGGCACACATGCCATCTGTTTTTAATATTTCACTCTTTGTGCTTTCTCATGCTTGTGCGGAGATGCTAATGTAAATTATTTCACTTTGGAACATTCAGTAATCTACCCTTATACGTGTTAAAGTATTAATTGTAATACTTGTTTTTTTACGTCCCTAATTACAGACATATACTGTGTGTATATATATATATATATATATATATATATATATATATATATATATATATATATATATACATACAGTATATAGGCATGTTAATTTTATGTGAATCTTTATTTATTCTCACATGTTCGTTCTACGTGATCCAGAAATATTTACACTGTTGATCAATAATATTCTGTTTGAAATTAATGTATTGCACGTGAGATGCCGCTCATTTTCCGAGACGGAATATTGCAAGGTTTTCCGAGCTGCCAGAAGCTGTTGCCGCAATAATGTACACGCAATGTAAAAATATAAATCTAAACGTGAAGCGCTTTTATCTCGCGAAAAGCTTCGTATCGATCCGTCAGTCAGTTCTCCGACTTGGCAAAGCCTCCTGGAGCAACATCACACCGCTCTTTCTCCGCTAATGATCCGCTGTTTGGATGCGTGTTTTTTTTTCTCCGTCGAGATGAAAACATAGACGATTGTTTTATTAATATGATTAAAAATGCATCCGAAAAGCAATAGTAATGCAACAAGACCCTAAAACCACTCAAATTTGTGCTTTATTTTATTTTTTAAGAAAAATGTAAATACGATAATTAAACCCTATTCATCCTTTTATCGAAAACCCGTTAAGAACAAACAAACGATACATAACTATATAAACCCAGAAATCAATAATATATAAACTTTGTGTGCATGTAAATCTATAGTCGTAAATTTCAGAATGAAAGAGACGAAAACCAAAAGAATGGTTTATAAATGTGAAATTGCCTATAAATCCACAAGTGCTTGAGTTAGTATTTACACCTAACAGAAGAAAGTGAGAAACATGGAGGGCAACAGGTTGCTGAAATATGTAATCAATGACTAAATCAATACGAAGTTCTGCGTGATGAATCAAATATGAAACTCTCTAAAATTTTGACATGAATTGAAGTCCAGTCTGGTGAATTAATATAAGACTTTGCGCAATAGGCTTTATTGAACACCAGAAGTTTGCATGTGTTGAGCCATTTCATATAGTCCAGAGCCTACAAGAAAAGCTTTTTATATTTCTATATAGTTTTTCTTCTACCGCAGTCAGGAGTTTGTGTTCTGGAACAAGTGTCTGTTTCAAGATGGTGTACAAAGTTTAACATGCACAATATTACATGAGCTGGAGGCAACAGGAAGTTACCGGTAATTTACAGCTTCTCGACCTCCAACGAGGTTCACCCGGACAATGGAACGTTAATCTTTTCATAAAAGATATTACAATCTTTAAAATCCTCATTTGAACTAATTACAGTAAAACTTTAGGCAAAATAATCTTTTAATAACTTAGAAAATCAGAATCGTGGCGTGAAAATGATGCGACTCTTACACTACAAATCTGACCGAGGTCAAGTCAGTCCGTTAAAGGAAATCTGAAAAACAACCTAGTCGCGTCCTGGAACGGACGGAATCCGGATCAGGACGCGGAAAGTCTGGAGATTTACAGTCATTCTGTCTTCTCGATCTTTCCGTCTTTCGTGGGCGCTTCGGTCTTGCGGAGGGCTTTGTCGGAGCTGGCGTTGATCTGGCTGGCGTCCGGCGTTCCTGCGCTCTTGTTGGTTGAGTGTTTCTCCAGGTAGTTGAGCATTTCGCTGAGGATGGTTTGGAAGGTGCTAAGTGCTGCGCAGATGGCTGGAGTCCCGAACCCATGTGTGATCAGACTGAGGCCAGAAGAGAGAAATCCACCATCAGGTACACACCCTCAGAGTGAGTGTGTGTGTGTGTCGTACCTGAAGTGTGTTAGATGCCTCTGAATGTCCAGGTCTAGAATAGGTGTCGGTCGAGAGGAACCGAGTGGCGAACGATCCTGACTCAACAAGTCCTGGAACTCCTTGCAGATCTGCCTGTGGACACACAAGACCAGGTCAGATTTCAGCAGCTCGGTTTTTAAATGGTGTGATGAATGTGTGTGTGAGCGGAATTCCTCATAATTAATGCATAACAGAGATGCTAATGAGGCTCCAGTTTGCATGTGTGGCAAAAAAAAGCGTGTTCCAAATGCAATTAGTAGACTAGTGTAATTTAAAAATTGCTCCACTGCAGGTTACAAGTCACCAATTCCAAGAAGACTTGAGTAAAAGTCATAAAGTATACAATTTTGAAATAACTTGTTTTACTGAATTTGGACTAAAAACAAGACACTTTGTTTGAGGTTTCATTTCCTAATTTAGAAAATAATTAAGAAATTAAAGAAATTAAATGCAACACCTCAATGTTTCAAAAAGAGCAGAATAAAAAAAAAAAACTAACATAAAAAGTTCAACTTCTAATTCACAAGTGACTTAGCTCATAAATAGCTTCCAGAAATTCACCGCGGTCGAAAAAAAAAAAAAGACTTGTCACGCAGTAAAGGAGTAAAAAGTCTCAATAGCCCCTTTCACACATACAGACCTTTTTGTTTTTTTGCAAATTGCTGGTAAATTGACGGCATGCAGTCGTGTGTGAATTAGTTCCGGCAATTTGTTGGCAAGGGTAGTTGTAACGCTGCCAGTAAACTGCCCTGTGTGAACGCGAAACAAAGATTGCCGGTATAAGCACGCAGAAGTTCAGTACACGCTGACCAGAACCAATCGGAACATTCTAACGTGGGTCGGGTCGGGTGTACTCTTTGTGCGTTCACAGGTTTAGCTGTTTAAAAGGTGTCGCCAATTGTGTCACCAAAAATACCAGTATTTTAAAAACGAAAAATTTACCGGAATTTACCGGCATTGCTGTGTGAAAGGGGCTAATCACAAATGTGGTCAAGTACAGATGCTCAGTACATGTACAAAGTAGCTAAAATTAAAGTAACAAAGACCATTTACTCAAGTACTAGTTTACACCACTGGTGGGCAGCGTAGGTGGGTGCATGCGTCGATACGTTAAGATATAGATATATGGATAGACAGATACAGTATAGATACAGATACAGTATAGCATCTCCATTGCGGTCGGGTTTGTCACGTACTTGGTGGCCAGCACCATTTTTTTGCGTGCGTTCTGTTCTTTCGGTTCCGTGTGCTGGCGAGCCAGATGTTCCCCCACAGCTTTGGTGGGAAATTCTGTTTCGCAGGTGTAACCAAAATCCCGGGCCAGATGTAAGGCTTCCCCTGCACACGCACACACACACACACACACACATATTCAGGACCGATCAACAGTGTCTTATACAGATTTTGATTACTTTCTAAAATTGTGTTCAATTGTTAATTTACGAAATAAAATGACATTTTCATCCACGAACTCTTAACTTTTTAATGTGTCAGCCACTAAAACAATTGTGCCTGAAACGGTTCTGAGCCTGAAATCTTCAAACAGCAAATGTAAAAGAGGTGTGAAAGTGAGCCAGCATGGCTGAAAGCCCACCACGGCTCCATACCTTCCACTAAAGATGTCAACAGCGTGACGTTGGCTGCTTTCCTGCGGCCTGCTGGGAGATTGAGTCCCAACCGGTCCAGCTTCTCCCTGAGGCAGCGACCACCGTTCTTTGACTTGGCCCTGACCGCACAGATGGAGAAAAAACATCATGATTTCCGTTTCCTTCCGGTCACTTTGACATTAGAAAACGCTGCAAATGTTCTACTAAACACGTTTCAAAAGAAGAACATCAAAGTCAAATTTACATACATGCCATTTAGTTATTTAAAACATTAACAATTTAATATATTCAATGATAATGCATAAATACACACAAATGTGTATGTGAATTAACTATGGCATCATTGTAAATTAGCACAAACAATCAATACATTATATATACATTATATATATATACCTCTCTATGTGTGTGTATATATATATATATATATATATATATATATATATAGATAGAGAGAGAGAGAGAGAGAGAGAGAGAGAGAGACAGTGTGTATGTATATACATACACACCTATATCGATATAGATAGCTAAGGATATAGATACATATCTTGAAAAATAAATTTAAAAAAACATTTTTAGAACTGCATTTTTTCTCAAGATTGTAAGTCCAAATTGTGTATTATCCAGACGGTAAGTGGAATCACGTTTTCTCCGTTGGCGCTAATAAACCTGTGTGTTTCAAAAGTGTGTGTGTGTGTGTGTGTGTGTGTTTCTCGTCGCTGGCCTCATTTCTGCTCTCCAGTCTGTGTCCCTCATCAATAATGGAACCTCAGCTTCACTGTTCTCATTCCATCTCTCCTTCTCTCCTCCACATTCCAGTCTACGTTTCAGGATTTAATGTCTAATACTCGCTTTGTGTTCTCCGCCACTTCTTTGCTTTTCCCATAAACCTTATTGAAAAGCTAAAACTGCGAAGTGAGAAATCTGTCTGCTAAAATTGGCAGCGGTGTGATCCTTGAATCCCGTGAACTACATTCCGAGGATGGAGATCTTCAGTGGAACTGACATTAATGTGAACAAATGCAGCTAAAAGTCAGGAACACAGGAGGCGCTATCCTCCACGTTCACACCATAATATTCCATGGAACATCCCAAAATGTGTTAAAACGTCAGCGGGTGAGTGAATTGCCGGCGATGGGATTCAAAGCCACTCACCTTCTCAAAATGCCACCGAGTAGAGAAGCGTTGAGACACTCTGGAGGAGACAGGCGACGCTTGACTTCAGCAATGGTGACTTTGTATTTTGAGGTAGAACTGAGCAAGGAAAGTCTTCCTGGTACAGAGCAGAACAAGTCGGTGGGATTCACCACACACGTGCCCCCTGAGCGAAACAAGAAATCACAGCGTGTTAGATCTCTAACCAAAATTATTTACAAACCGCTCTTCACAGTGGCAAGTTACGAAATGAAAAGAATGAGTGGCAGCGAGCAAGCAGAAAGGAAACAAAAGGCTAGGAAAACAAAACTAATTAAACAAAACCAAAAACTATTTTTTGTTTGTTCTTGTTTTGCTCCAACAGCTGGATGGTTCCAGTTTGGTTTTCAAACTTAACTTTAAAGAGATTCTCACAATCTCACTCACTTAACCTGAACTTTAAGATTAAGATAAGATTTTATTAATCCCTCAAAGGCAAAGTTTACAGCAGCACTAGGTGGAAAAAGCAGAAGGTAAACTTTACAGGTGCAGTTGACTTCGCGCAATTGGGCCGCTGTTTTATTGGGACAAAAGTCCAAATCAATCTCATAATGCAAATTTGTGCTGCTTTATAGGGGCAAAATTGTCGTCCCAATTAACCTGAATCGAATGTATTTGTAAAAATCTTTACAAAGAAGTTTCACTAAATCTTCTCTTGCAAACCTGTCAGATCACAAGATGCAGAACATTTTATGCGTTGTGAAGGGTATTTCTAATTACAAGTCAATGTGAAAATTGTTCATTGTCACACATCGCAGGATGTGTGTAAGTGGCCACCTCGAGGGCTAAGTGTGTGTAAGAGATGCTGATTGTGTGTGTTCCTGGAGTAGTGGGTCTCTAACCTGCTCCTTATCAGTCACCCTAAAGCACTCTGACAAACCCAAGATCTCTGCAAGCATGCAAGTTCACTTCACATTAATTCCACCCAAAATGTTTTGATTCAAAGTAGTTTGTATTTTATGTTGCCACGGGCAATTGAAAAAGAGCTATTGCCGGTAGTCTGGTCGCGCGCGCCGGGCCCAGAGGCGATAGCGGGTATTTAAGCGCGAGGGAGAGTAGCCCGAGGCAGCGCGCAAGCGATCACAAAGCGAAACAAGCGCTTTTTACGAGTTTGCCACGAAAATTAAAGAAAAAAAAGACATAGGCCAAATGTCATTCCGTTTCTATTTCAACTATAGCGGCGGAGCGTGTTTACTGCGCGCTCACCCGTCACTCAGCAAAACACACAGCACGTGAAGACGCGGGGGCGCGCGCGCGTGCATGCGTTGGTTTGTAAAGGCGGGGTGAAGTTTGATCGGATTCCTGAAAGCTAAGAGGGATAATCATGATTAAAACACGGGCGACTTTTCTAAGTAGGATCCTCGTTTCTTGAGTGATTTCTTTTGAAAAAGGTTATCTGAATATTCAACGAAGCCAAAGCTGTAGTCAGTGTGAACAACATTAATATGATCTCCACTGAATTTGGAGCCGCGCCGCATTAACATATCAAAGCGTGCGCCCGAGGCACGAGAAGCTATCGATACCGGAGTGCGAGGTAAAGCAATGATTATTGGTTGTGATGGTTGGAGCGGCGGAGCTTGCGGCTAAATCCTGCACACCATTAACTGGAAGTGATGGCGAGCCCAACACCTAGACAGAGTTTATTAAAAATTAAGCGCCCAAGACACCGTTCGCTTTATGCCACACTCCACATGTGTCGATGGACCTCTGCTTTGAAGAGACAAAGATGCGACTGCTATTAAAAGAACATTCAATTCATCCTCACCCGACTTTCGATTTTGCTAAATAAATCTAGAGAAAGAATGAGTCCTACCTCCCATTCAGCGTCGAGAACGAATCGAATCTTATTAAAATCTAAGCTCGCTGTGAATTAATTACACTCTCCTTATCAATAAACGACCTGTTTTGTTCTGAAATATCAAATAATTATATATCTATATAGACCCAAATTTAAGCAATGCAAGTACCTCTACTTACAAATACCGTTTGATTATATAAAAAAACCGTGAAAAGCGCCTTACAAATGCAAAGAACTTGAACTTATTTATTTTCTATTTTCTCAAAATTTCTTTTTTCAAAATTAACACTTTATATACGTTTAAAAACACACAACATCATAGGAAATGTAAACTAATTATATTAAAAAATCTAATTTTTTTTGCCAAATTTAGCAAACAAATATACAGTTTATATATTTACATATACATCTCACCATTTTATGTGTGTGTGTGTATATATGTATATATAATTAGTCGTACACACACACACACAAATATATATATATATATATACATATATACATATATATATGCGTACAACATACACACACTGTATATATAATTTCTATACATGATAATGACCTAAATTTAATGCTGACTTGACTGTTATTGTGTGGTGACCTCACCTCTTCGGATCACTCCTCCTTGTCCATTTAACACCAATCCACACTGGGCGTCTACAGACCCCTACAAATGTAAACAAACAAAGATGACCTTCACAATCAATACTAAGTCTGTCTTCCACAATGTGATCAGATTTCAGCTCCAGCACGCATCTCTACGTTACAAACGCACGTGCCGTGTGTGACTACCTGTTAGTTAACCAAATCACCACAAGCAGATGTAGGGGAACCCTCAGCATTATGTTAAACCAACAGATTATTTTACTCTCGTTTATCAGTGATGTCATCAGACAAAGGAACTCTGGCTTGTATCAAAAGAAAAGAGTTAATCCCCCTCACGAGCCACAAGCAGTCTGGAGGCCAAGATTCACAAAAACACACATTCACATACTCAGACAGACATCTAATTCACCCACACACGCTCGCATTCACGCCGACACCATACTGGCGTGCTGTTGTAACCTTTTAACAAACTTCTGCTCGGTTTTTTTCTTTTGCCCTTTTCCTCGCAGTTAAAGTGATTATAAAATCAATATACAAACCCGACGGATCAGGCATAAATTACGCGCGTGCGTGTTAAAGGTGCGGCAGCTTCTATTGTTCCGCGTGCCAAATCTGTTTAGCGGCTCAAAGATGCGCTTCTGCGCAAGAGACTGCCCGCATCTGTTCGACGGCCTTCACCGGCCGCAAGGTTTCATTCAGAAACTAAGAAAGGTCCGAAATCTTTTCAGCTGACGTATGTGATTCTTTCTGCGTTTTGTGTCTGTTCTCTAGGGCCTTTTGTACACGTGCTGAATTGTTCCACGCGACAAAAATACCAAAATGCATTTTTACGACTTTTCCAAGTTGGCCTATTATTTTCCCCAAGTTTTTAAACATATTGTCGGTCAGAGTTCCCACTGCATGTCACATCGACTGAAACTTCTCACAAATACATTGCATCAAATATGTATTCGTCAAAAATCATACCTAATCGAAAAAAAATAATAATAGAAATCGCCAAAAAAGCACATAAAAATGAAAATATATCATAGATTTTACAGTGCAAAATATTACAAAATAAACGCATGAAAAAGCTTCATTTATTGTAAATCCCCGTTATGAAATATATATTAAAATATTATATAAAACAATATACATTATTTACCTATATAATTATGGTTTGAATAACAAGTAAATACGGTAAAACAAAAAATAGGTATTTACCAAATTAAAATTAACCACACAAACGCCTAAATATTAAAGTTAAAATAAAGTTGTCCTTAAAAAAAGCAGGTTAAAAATACAAGGTAAAAAAATCCAAACATTTTTAATCAGTTCAACTTCAAATGTCTTTGCATAAATAACCAGTTGATTGACATTAAGTCCTAAATTGGATAAACTACGGTGCTCTACTGCGGAGGATTTGCCTTTTGTTCGCACCTTTTCAAGCCCTTAATCCGGCTTTTAAAAGAGGAAAAAGAAACAGCGGCTTTACAGCAGTGAACCCGACATACGCACTTGAATTCAGACGTTCTCAATATTCACTATATTAAACATAAAATCTGCTCGTTAGGGAGAAATTGAATAAGGTACTCTAAAATACGTGTAAAAAGAAAGCACAATCGGAGATTTTAAATATAAATATATATACATCTATATTTTTTTATCTATCTATCTATCTATCTATCTATCTATCTATCTATCTATATATATATATATATATATATATATATATATATATATATATATATATATATATATATAAACAAAACGAATAATATTGTTACAATTTAACATCTTTTTATACTATAAATAGCATCTGGACTAATTTAAAATATATATATATCTGTATCCATGATCCACATTTACAGGTTAGGCCCAAAAGTTATCTACGACCACAACAATTAAATTAACTATTTGTATCCTAGGCTACGAGTCTTAGATTGTTTAATCGGTTTAGTTATATTCGAACCCTTGGGTCATGATTTTCTTTCCTCCTGACAAAATGCCTGAAAGTCGGTATCGAAGCCGGGATAGTTGGTGGTGTTTGGTGCTTCAACGGTAGAAAGCAGCGGAGGTGTGTACCTGTATGTCATCTGCTCCCGGCGGCGGAAGCCCCAGACCCGCCCCGGGCAGGAGTCTCTGCTCTGGGTGCATGCCGTACTGAGAGCCGTGGCTCATTATTGACAGGTCATGCCTGCGGTACGCGTCCAGGCAGCCCAGTTCCCTCCTCTGCTCATCCAGACACGAGGACTTGAGCGCCCGAGCGTTGTGCAGGTTAATGAAGTCCGCTGGTTCGCCGTGATGAAGCTGCTGATAATATTGCTGCGAGTGATGGAGAGAGTTCAACGAGTACGCGTCCGGATTGACGGCCGGGTGGCTGTGCTGGAACTCGTAGTGGAAGGACTGGTGGTGTAAGGGTGTGTACTGGTGGTTCGTGGGAAAATACGGGGAGGCAAATTCGGTTCCGGTTGCTGGGTATGTAAGCGGAGACGACGACGAGTAAGCGACAGACGAGTTGGCCACAGATTCCAAGCATCCAAGTTGCATCAAACGGTAACTGTTTGATCCGTCGTGACGTATCTGTGTGGGGGAAAAAAGAGAAAAATATGAGGGATGTCATTTACACGCGCTTGCAGCGATCTGCGCGCATTCCTCGCGCGGCGGAAACGCAAACCTTCCCAAAACACACACAAACACACCGCAGCTCAAACTGTCTTTCAGAAAAGTACCTGACGGCGATGTCATCTCTCCGTGCCTGGGAGGGAACGCGTGAAACACTGCAAAATGCTCCACAAGCTCACTGCGCCTTTTTTCTCTCCCTCACTTGTCTGTCATTCGCAGCGGACCGTTATTTAACTGTGCAAACCGTTATTAAAATCTTTTCGTTCCAAAAAAAAAAAAAAATCAACGGCAGCTTACTGTAAATCCGGGCGAGCACACGACACAAGAACTACAATTACGCTTCAAAACGAAACGTTTCCAAGCATCGAGAATTTCACATTCAACGCTCGATAGCATTATTTACAAGAAAAAAACACATTTCTCGCCAGAAATTAATTCACTGTATTTGTCTTCGTCCGGCAAAGGTGAAATAAAAGCACAAAACCGCATTAACGGTTGCAATTGCACACCGAGCAACAATTTATTACAAAGTGAAATAAACTAAATGTAAATACCTCCGCATCATGCACCAGTCCCGGAAATGTGGCTGACATTCTCGCGATCCAATAACACAATTTCCTTGCGCTGTTGACCGAACGAAATAAAAAAAATCCCCAAAATAGCACGTGAAAAACGAATTGTCGCCCCGCGTAGTCAGTAAAAGCGGCTGAAATGCCTCCCCTCTGCACAAAGCGCTCCCTGGCTCGGATTTTGTACTTGCTGGGTATTTCTCCGGCTGATGTCGTAGGTCCCTTGGTAATATAGAAGTTTTGAAAATTAAGCATCAGCATTGAGGAAAGGGAGGACAATAGAGAGAGCAGCCTCATCCCTGGAGACACGGAATAAATATTGTATCTTCGCCTAATAAGGAACCAAGTGCGCTTTCAAAATTTTTGATGATTTTTGTGGACATTTCTTTAAGGTCGTTTGTGCTTTCTTTAGCAGGGCCAATCTTTATTTGTCTCTGTATTCCTTACGGCGACACCATTTATCTGCTTTTGGACTTTTTCGACAACAAGTAAGTTTTACTCAAATGTATTATGCTACTGTAAATCGTATCGAGTAATTAAACGTACAAATGCGTTACTTCTATTAATGTTAAAACAGTATTTGGTGATTATTTTACATTTCAATTGATAATACCGATTGTATAAAAAAAACACACAGTTGTATTAACGTCAATGCATATCGAAACGTTTCTGTTAACATTAAAATACATTCTTGAGATTTTAATTTAGTTTTCTGGAGGAAAATAATGCTTATTTTAAAAACCGACACTGCAGCTCTTCGATAAACAACAACAAAGCGCATATAGTTATGATTTAACTTAGTAATTAACAGAAACTATAAAAACAATAAAATGTATAAAAACGATAGTAATAAAGCAAACTATGCCTACATTATTTTGACGTACTTCTGATTGCACTTCTCCCTCATAACCATGAGTCCAAAATTGTTAGCATTTTAGTGATATTCTACTGCTGAGGAGCCGGTCCAGGGAAGGTCTGACACCATTGACGTGTTTCGGGCACAAGCACAACGCTTTTTGGCGCACGTGGGGGTCAGTCCTCAAATCTGTCGGTCACATTAAGGCTTCGAGACGCACAGGTACATTAACCTTATCACGTTCCTAAAACAGACATCATTTTCAAAGTAAACATACACGAATATGTTTGGAGGACATGTTTTCTTAGTAATAGCAAACCTTTATTTTTTGTGTTAAAATCATATTTTAATCACATCTTTGGTACGTTTACAATAACGACTCCCTGCTCACGTGCAAATGTGTGTGCGGTGTGTTTAGCCTCGATTCGTCTAGTTCAGTTTCAGTGTCTCCTCCCTCCCCAGAAGCAAAACGCGTGAGTATTTGTAAAGTCTTTAAGAGCTAATACTCCCTTTATTTAACCTTATACACCGTCATCACCTCAGACTCCATGCACGCGCCTGTCTGTAAATGGACGGACATTCAGCGCCCGGTCGCGACAGGGTATATCCTTACAGATATTGACAGTACGTGTTCCTTTTAACGAAAAGAAAAATGTCTATTTGAAAAGAAAAAAACTATTTAAAAGACTAGTTTTGTGTTACTTCACAGTTGCCTCTTTTAATCAGACAAAGAAACAAATAAAAAAAATTCTGTCAAATAGCAGGTGGTATTTATAGTCCAGAACAGCTTCGTCAACTAATATATACTGAAGTTAAAAATATAATGTGTGTGTGTGTGTGTGTATATATATATATATATATATATATATATATATATATATATACACAGTACATAGTATATACAGTATATATAAAAGCTTCTGTCATATAGATATGGCCTGCGGCCAGACTGTAAATTACACGATGTGAGCGCGCTAGAACCCGTCCTCTCACGTGAGGGATTAGAAGCTTTCGTTTGTGTAGTCTGCGAGAGCTCGCGGGATTGAGCGATGCACCAGTTGCACTGTAGACGGTCTTAATAGGGCTTAGCGCGCACAGCAGCGGATGCACATATGCACGCCTATACCGGTCAGGGCTCGAGTCCATCTGTTCGGTCTAGAAAAGGTTCCGCCGCGTAAATCCACCACTACTGTCTAGAAAATGAAAAATAAAAATAACAGATGCAAAATGAAACTTTAGCGGGATGTATTCATCCCCGCATAGTTTGGCCTACAGTTCCCTTTAATTGATTTAACAGTGGATTAAAAGCGTCACAAACAGTGTCTGGCAGCTGGCTGCCACCAGAGCACCAGAGCTGACGTTTAAAGTATCAACAATCAGAGGAAATGCACAACTCTTGTCCTTCAAATCCAAAAAGTCGACATTAAAATCTGGATTTATGTTCTAGTGCAACAGAAAAGCGAGCAAGGCTCATTATATTAATGGAGAAAAAATTTCGAGCAAGGCAAATTGCTCGTCAATTGGCTATAACTGGTCAGATTTAGAAAACTGTATTTTGTTTTATCCAATTACATTTTAAAATCAAATAGCACGACTGTACCAAGTTGTTTAATTAGTAAAGTAATGTACTAATAAAAAAAAAACTTTGTGAATATGTTTTTAGGCTTCGATGAATACATGTATAGAATCTTCAAGAGATTATTTCCCAATGACCCAATGATGCTTCTATTATATCTATCTATCTATCTATCTATCTATCTATCTATCTATCTATCTATCTATCTATCTATCTATCTATCTATCTATCTATCTATCTATCTATCTATCTATCTATCTATCTATCTATCTATCTATCGAAAAGTCGAACATAAAACAATTACAACCTAAATTAAATTAAATTAAATACTTAACACTAACTACTTTTTAAATGAACCAGCAAAACAAATACATAAAGACAGTAGTTGAAGTGTGCTCAACAGGCTCTTGGCGTCTGTAACGGCTATTCTGGTCTCCTGCTCTATAACCCCAGAATAAGGTGTTTACGAGATAATTAAAATTACAAAGTATAACGCAGTTCTTCTCGTTGTGACCTACATTTAGCGGGAGCGCGCACATACAGAAAGGAAGAGAGAGAGAGTTTTATATGCTAATAGCTTTGGGGGGAGGGGCGAAGCGTCAGTTTCAGTGCGTGGTGTTTTTAATCATGTGCACTAAATTAATTTCATGTCTGAACGACATTGTGCTAATGACAAAATGTAAAAAAACAAACATAAATGGGCAAAATGACTGTCAGACAAAAAGAGAGAGGAACAGAGTATAGATTGTATAATCATAGATTTATTATAGATTGATGAACGGTCATATTGGACGCCAATATGTTTTTCTTAAGTGACCGAGACTGTATCTTAAAATTAATTTACACCCAGACACGTGCCAGATGCGCGCAAATATGAGCGTTAATTAACAGACCAATCTGCCCGAAATAACGGTAAAGCGCTGACCCACACAAGACAGCCGTTTTGGGCAATTTTGTTCCTAAACATGGTCTATATTTGTTAAACATATACCACAATACGAACGGGAGCCTCAAAAGAAAACGAAAAAATACAAGTTAGATCTGTTGTGCCAATTGTGTTTATGCCGTTAAATCATTGACGTTGAAGTGTATAACTGGCGTTTTACTGGTAATTAAACGAGGAAACTTTAATAAAAGAGCATCTGCTGCCCGAGAGTCTTTAACTTCTGTCATAATTTGTTTCCATCTCATTTCATCATTAGTTCGGAGTCAAAAGCCCGTTACTAACGGTGTGGTCTAACGAATCCTGGAAACGTCTAAATCTGGATCTTGTCTTGATCACTTTAACATCTGAGATTTGTGTTAAAACACGTTTAGGTTAGCGTATACGAATTAAAAAGCTGACACGTAAAAGTCAAGTTAGTCAAGAAAATCAATACTGCAGATCAATGGATGAAATGTGCATTGTATGGAGCTAAGAAGTTACAAATGAAGAGAACAGCTTGCTATTGTGTTGCATGTACCCATTGACTGGCGACATTTCGATTAAAACCTTTTTAATCCAATTATACTACAGCCAGATTAATAAAACTGTCACAATAATTTACATTAGATGGGAGTTTGTACAGTAAATGAACTTTAAATCAACGTTGCAATTGAACCCTTATCAAACACTTTTCCATCAAAAAGTACCATTTTATAAAAACCAAACCAAGAGCATGGATAAACTACTTTTTAATTAGTCTGTTGACTAGTTAAAGCCTCACTCAGTAAAAACTATATTTCCAATTAAAAATTATTATTTTATGTGATTACATGAGTTGTAACAAACAGGTAAATGGAGTGAGTATCAGAGACCCCCAGGCCTGTACCAGGGGGTGGGATTAACTCATACTTTTATTCATCATAAAAACCAATACCATATAAAGGTGTGAATCTACCCCCCCCCCATACACACACTAGCTCTCCCTCTCTCTCATCCAGACATTTGCTCTTTGATCTAGTAATTCCTTTGTAATCTGTTCAATGAGGTCGTTTTGTTTATGTATATGAGCTTAATCTGAAATCTAAACAGTAGAAAGATCACTGGCACGCAAGTTCCCTTTAAGTGGATTTGCACAGATGCATTTCAAGCAGTCTTGTTACAAACTAGATTCGCATGAAAACTGGATTATAATTTTTGGTGGGATAAAGGGTCATCCTTAAACGTATTCAGAAATGGACAGATGAAGATACAGACTCCCTGACTGATGGGTGAGAAAGAATCTCCCCATGAAGTGGTGTTCCACAAACGAGAGGAGAGGGGGGAAAAAAGAGTCAGGAAGGAAAAAAAAACAACAACACTATTGACTTCCTGGAGCTCAAGTTAACGACTTTCAGCAGCGGTTCTGAGGAGAGCTGTCTTGAATAGAACTCAGATGTCCAGAAACGATGAAACTTTTATAGTAGCTCCAACTCACTTTCATTTCCAGAATTATTATGAATGAAACTGCAGTGCTCCACATTCCCATTTCTCATGTTAAAAACTCGCATAAATGGAAAAAGATACTCAAAAAGGTGATAAAAGTCAAACTCTGTGACAAAAATCATATTAAAATTGCATATACATGTATTTCAAAAAATATATCAACAAAAATATGTGAACTGAAATGTAATA
Source organism: Paedocypris sp. Pulau Singkep (assembly GCA_017309775.1). Classification (NCBI taxonomy): domain Eukaryota; kingdom Metazoa; phylum Chordata; class Actinopteri; order Cypriniformes; genus Paedocypris; species Paedocypris sp. Pulau Singkep. Next base: position 153,045 of record MU204302.1, on the reverse strand, counting down.
CAAACACCTTCAACTTCTAGCCATGTGGACATGCCCACACGCTTGAGTGACTGACCTGCCCGTCCAATCAGATCGGGTTCGATATAATTGAAGCACAGCAAACAGCTGGAGTAAAAGCACCAGGGAGGACGTGCTCCGAAATTAATAGTGTGTTTGATCTATCCATCATAATGAGAACAACAGTCTTTGCCAAACACACACATCCTCAAAAATACACCGAACCCTCTACCTGCTCTGCCTAAAACACACACACTGAGAATCTGTTCAAAGACCAGCAAAAAAATAAACAAAGGAAAGAAGGCAACCCCTCCTCTCCTCCGGGAATTTTACTATTCTGCACTTCTCGGCTTCTCTCATCCCTCTCTTCCCACAATCCTTTGTGCTTGGAATAAAGCTGCTGATTATGAAGCCCAGAGCACTGAGACTCTGCTCACCTGTCAATCAAACCGTAACCTACACACACACTCGAGCGCAAACTCAATGTCAGAGACCCTGTAATGCATCCCACCTCACACACTCGCGATGACATTAACACCTTTTGGATAAACACTTTGTCACAAGTGATATTCACTGATTTAGATTACAGTGATAAACACCTGTATTATAATATTTATTAAGGTTTTTTGATTCAGAATCCACCAGTTAACATTATATAATGGCACTAACCTTTGTGCAAAATGCATTACTACATGCATAATGAAGAATACATGATGTGCTCGAAAATTTTGGATATCTGCTTTATTGTTTAGTAAGAATGTTTTTCGCCATTTAAACAAAGTGAAATTATCTTAATTCAAATGTATCTGTCTGAATGTTATAACTGAAATATCTCTAAAACACAAATACAAATCTTAATAAATTAAAAAAAAAAAATCACAAATTGAATCAAATAATTTTTTTGAGAATGAGAAATTGAGAATGTGAAGAAGTAAAAATCAGATTCATCATATCATAAATAATATTTTAAAATGAATTAAATAGGAACTGAATTCCAATATGGACTTCTCAGAACCTTGATCTGTAATCCGCTCACGTTTAAAATACTTTTTGGCGTTGATCATGTGACCATCTTTAATCATGTGAATAATAAAAGGAAATTTAAGACAAAAAAAAAACTAAATAAATAAATATATATATATATATATATATATATATATACACACACACACATATACTGTATATATACACTTAGTACAGTAAAAATATATATATTTAAAAAAACCCAGCTCTTTTGTGGTTCATTAAATGTTAGGGTAATTACCTGAGTGACAGGTCTGTCGTTCATTCTGGAGGAGAGAGAGCTGTATGGTTAACTTATGCGGCCTGCTATGAGGTTTCCATAGAAACGTGTCTGTCCTGCGGCCTAGGTAATCCACAGGAGCGGTGTCTGAGTGTGTGCTGTGGTGCAGATGGGTAAATGTCGAGAGAAGTGGGACCCTGACCTGCCAAGAGAGACAAATTAGTATTCACACGGCATGTGAACCCCACTGTGCGCTCTGCTTCTCTCTCTCTCTCTCTCTCTCTCTCTCTCTCTCTCTCTCTCTCACACACACACACACACACACACACACACACACACATTTGTGATACACTTTCATATGTTTGATGATGTGGAAACATAAACTTCAGGGTGTGGATGGACCGGATCAATACTGCTCCTCTGTAAGCAAACATTCAATTCCTGCAAGTCTGGCTGCTGAACCACAAGAGGGATGACCTGCCTTTATTTTTTATTAAAATACCACAGCTGGACTTAATTACCTGTTTATCAGGGAAAATAATGCACAATTTACATTATTATAATAGTATTGATTTGCAAGTAGAAATATTCTGCTTTTTGCTTCGGAAAGTAATATTTTAAAGTTGGATCTATGTATGTTGATGAATGGTGACAGCACAATCCTATACTCCTCCATGTTTTCTATATTTAACTGGACTCTTAAAGAGTTTGATCAACAATGAGAAGCTTTAGTTTAAAATTAAATAAGATAAGACTTCTAACTATGACTAAAATTCTACAATAAAATACTTCTATAACTGTAATTCTACAATATAAGACTTCTTTAGCTATAATTCTACAATAGAATAGTTCTATAACTACAGTATATAAGACTTCTATAACAATAGTTCTATATGCATGTTGTGTAAGATGTTTCTTGCTTCGTTCAACGTTCTATCACACACACACACACACACACACACACACACACACACACACACAGTGAACACAATTGGTCACCTGCAATAATGACGTAGATTAATAATGTAACCATTGTGTAAAACGCTCGTAAAAATCAAATACTTTACAGAAAAGAAACACAGATGCAAGATTGTGCGCTTGTGCGCTTTGAGACAGGTAAAAACTGTGAAAAGCGCCTTACAAATGCTCAGAACTTGAACACACACACACACACACACACACACACAGCTTTTAGGGTTTACTTATCGTAAATGGCCTGGTGACACTGTTTTTTTGCAGACTACACCGGTTTATAAAGCACACCATTAATACATGTCTAGTTTTTTCTTTTCTTCACATGTGGAACAGAGTTCATTATTACTTCTTATTTTGAGTGCCCTTTGTAGTCTAAAAATGAAAAATACTGTAATCCTAAACATTGTAGAAAATAAAGCACTAGATCATTTTATTGAGATGAATGCTCTGATCATTTTGCACAATTAAACTATTTCACTCATGGTAAGTTCTGAGGAACTAAGAGTGTCGACTTTGCTAAACAGGAGAAAGTATGAGAAATAGTCATGGTCATAGTCATAGTGATAATCATAGTCATTTTCTTAACACCAACTACTAATGAATAAAAAGCAACAATTGTCATACATTTCACACGTGCGATTTGAGACAGTTAAAACAGGGAAAAGCGCCTTACAAATGCTCTGAACTTGAACTTGAAGAAATACAAGATCATGTTTAAAGCCATGGTTTGGAAAAATGCCGTCTTGTAATAACTACTTAAGTACCTGAAGCTTGATAATTACCTAATATCTGTCTCAGAAATTAATTTGATGCAAAGAATTACATCTTTTTTATTGTAAATTGGTACCTCAACTTACGAAAGTTACAAAAAATGTTATGTTACGAAGCGCATCTTTGAGAGAGTTTCGTTGAACTCTCCAAGATTTGAGTGACCTCATATTTAAGATGACGGCAAAAAACAACCTATTCATGTGAATTTACGAAGGCTCATAACAGATTATCGTGTTTACATGCAAACTCACTTTACATACAAACTCATATTTTACTATTTTTCAATGCCTCACTTTATGAAACTGCTGTCGGCACAAATTATTTTCATAAGGTGAGGTACCACTTTTTGACTCTGATCTTAATTTCATCCTCATTCGACCTCAAATGTACACCACACACACACACACACACACACACACACACACACACAGTTGTTTCTGGTTAAATTAAACATGAACTGTTTTTCATTGGCAAATTGAAAAAACTGAAATGTTTCCTTTAAAATGTTTTTTTAGTTTTGAAAGTAAAAACCATCAAATGCCATATAATTAGCATATACAGTAATTCATCTTAAAACTACAAACACTGTATTGGAAAACTTAGTGGAATGGAATGCTGTGAGTATGAACAGGCTCAACAATAGGTGAATGAATAAAATCCTCATTCAGTGGCACTTTTACGCCAAAACAAAGCTGGAACATACCATAGACATCATGATATGTAACATTTCCAGAAACGGTAATGGTCAACTATTTTTATCACCTTGACTGGAGTCTCTGAAGAATTATTCTTTGCACACTAATGCGGCATAATTATGTGCTGAAAGAGATCACAAAGCATAGAGCGCGGGTTTAGAGAGCAAAACCCTGAACAAAACTGAATCCAATCAGCACAAATTCCAGACCGCTGTAAGTGATCTCATTGCAATGGAAGAGCACTTCCTCCCAAATGAGCTAATGCTAAATGAGCTCATGCTAAAGACTAGCCCTTTTCTGCCCTGCCCCGCCACACCCCGATGCCCTTCTGCCCGCCTGCGCATTGACGGACAGCTGTGGAGTTCTGAACCAACTCCAGCCAGTGGGATTACTCATGCAAGTAATCTCCCATGATGCCCTGCGGCCAAGCTAGGGCGTGCTGTGCCTCTGCACCTCATTAATATGCATGAGTATGCCAATGAGCAGGAAGCACACAGGTGAGAGCGCTCAAAGAGACCCTTTACGGCACAGGGGCCGCCATTCTAATTACACAGCAGACTCTCCACATAGAGGGTGAAAACTCTCCGAAGCCTCTAAAGGTGACAAACGGAATATGAAACTATAGGAATGTGGATTTGCTCTTGAAATGCAAAGTCACACCACGATAAAAATGGAACCGGGTTGGCAGGATTGAGCACACAAAATCTGCTGAGACAACGCGACACTTTTTTTTTTTTACATTCGTCTTGGACTTCGATAACTTTATTAAAGATTGTGGACAATTGTGATGTAGCAACCAGAAGAAGCATCTGTGTTGCCCTTTTGAGTTGAAATTTGGCTCAAGTTCAAATTCAAACTCAAGATCTATGGTTCAAGTTCAAGTTCAAGTTCTGAGCATTTGTAATCCGTTTTAACTGTCTCAAAGCACACGTGTGAATATGTAAGAAGATTGTTGCTTTTTATTCATTTGATCGTCAGGTTGTTGATGTTTAAGTAAAAGGCTATGATTATCACTAAGACTATGACAAGACAAAGTCAAAGACCACGAAGAGCAAGCACATATGCTACAGTGGTCAGGTAAAAAACCTCTCTAACGAAGAAAAAACCCTGGGGAGAACCCGGCTCACTGGTGTCAGTCTTCTCTGGCATTCTAACACTACTTTTTTGCTTCTAAAAAAACAAAGCAATTAGAAAAACTTGAAGTACCATAATTAAAGATTTTGACAGCTTTAGGAGGTGCAGGTGAGATTTGGTTCTGAGCACTAAACTAGGTAGCCTTTCTACAATTATATTATATTTTCTACGATTATATCAATTTTTTCTGTAAGTTGCTATAACAGGTTCGTCGAAGAGATGCGGCTTCAGTCTAGACTTAAATTGACTCACTGATTCTGAATCTCGAATTGGACTAGGCAGAGCAGTCCAATGTTTAGGTGCTAAGTATGCAAATGATCTTCCTCCCTTTTTTATTTTAGAGATTCGTGGTATTATAATGGGAGTACAATGGTGAGTACAAGTAACATACTGTAAAAAAATACACCATTAAAAATTACAAGTCACCAATTCCAAGAAGACTTGAGTAAAAGTTGTAAGGTTTCCATTTTGAAATGAACGTAAGTATTTCACTTGTACTAAATTCAGGCTATTAAAAAAGAGGAATATGAAAAACAAGAAAAGTTATGTACAAGGCTTTTTTATTATTAATACTGTACTGAATAGAAATGAAAATTAACATCTCAATGTTTCAATATGTCAGAACAAAATAGATTTAAAAAAATAGAACAAAAAGGACAAACAAGTACGTACAAAGTAGCCAAAAATACTTATGTAACGGAGGTCATATACTCAGGTACTTTTCATCACTGCAAAACCGTGCATATAATTATACAGTGACTGTTGCATTGACTGTCTGTGAGCTTGCTGAGAAGCAGCTCACAAGATTTGAAGGCTGGATGACTAGAGACTGAAGAGATTGTTTAAGTATCTCATTGTCTTGTTCTAGAAACTAGACTGAGATTTTAGACATTGGGGCATTATCTTGCAGGAAGGAACCGTCAGATCTTTATTTTAGTTCTTTATTTATTATTGACAAAATTTGGACAATTTGAAATCATTGACGTCTTCCAATCTGCTTGGCCATAGTTGTATTGAATCCTTTATGCATGCTGAATCCAATCATGGTATGGCATGGTCAGCCTTTGTGAATTTTCCACCATAAAGTTTTTCATGATCTACGGTATAATTATATAGTGTTATAGTAACAAATGTACAGTATACAGACGTGGACAAAGTTGTTGGTACCCCTGAAATTTTTCCAAAAAATCAAGTATTTCTCACAGAAAAGTATTAAATTAACACTCGTTTTGCTATATACATGTTTATTCCATTTATGTGTATTGGAACAAAACAAAAAATTAGGGAAAAAAAAAGCAAATTTAACATAATGGCACACAAAACTCCAAAAATGGCCTGGACAAAATTGTTGGCACCCTTTGAAAATTGTGGATAAAACACAATGTTTCAAGCATGTGATGCTCCTTTAAACTCCTCTGGGGCAAGTAACAGATGTGGGCACTATAAAAATCACACCTGAGAGCAGATTAAAAGGAGAGAAATTGACTTAGTCTTTGCATTGTGTGTCTGTGTGTGCCACCCTAAGCATGGACAACAGAAAGAGGAGAAAGGAACTGTCTGAGGACTTGAGAACCAAAGTTG
>MU204302.1:131799-146549 GCA_017309775.1 Paedocypris sp. Pulau Singkep | reverse complement strand
AGGGAGGAAGGCAGTCCTTGATGTGTGCTGAGACCAATCGTTCCAGGCACTTGGTGATGACAGGGGTGAGTGCAACTGGACGGTAGTCATTTAGACAGGTTGTGGATGTTTTTTTGGGAATAGGAATAATGGTGGATGACTTCAGACAGGCAGGGATGACAGCTTGGGATAGGGACAGGTTGAAGATTTTAGTGAAGACCTGGGAGAGCTGGTCCGCACAGGCTTTAAGTACCTTCCCAGGAATGCCATCAGGTCCAGCTGCCTTCCTGGTATTAACACCTCTGAACATCCGTGCCACATCCTGTTCCTGCACGGTCAGTGGTTTGGAGCTGGGGGCAGATTGGGGTGGAGATGACGTAATTGCCGGCTGCAGTGGTGTTGTCAAAAGTGATGTATGCTATCACCGCCTCTGTGAATGCTGTCAGATCGTCCTGTTCGAAAATACTCCAATCAGTGTGCGCGAAGCAGTCTCTGAGCTGGAAAAGTGCATCCTCGGGCCAGGTTGTGATGGTCTTTACTAGTGGGGTTGTACTTCTTCTCAGAGGAGTGTAGGCCGGTGTTAGGAGCAGAGAGAAATGGTCTGACTGTCCTAGATGTGGAAGCTGAGTGGCTCTGTATGCATGTTTTAAATTTGTGTAAATGTGATCTAGTGTGTTGTTCCCTCTGGTCGGACACTTAACGTGTTGGTAGAAGTTCGGCAAGACGTGCTTCAGATTTACCTGATTAAAGTCGCCAGATATTATGTGTACACCGTCAGGGTGATTCTTCTGTAATCCGTGTATTGTGGCCAATAGCAGTGAGAGGGCTATGCTAACGTTAGCATCCGGTGGTATGTAAACAGCCGTGATTAGTATCACTGTTAGCTCTCTGGGTAGGTAGTAAGGGCGGCATTTAACAGAAAGCGACTCCAAGTCCGGTGAACAATGTTTATGAACGATTTGGCTATTTTGTGACCAGTTAAAATGCACGTACATGCACAGTCCCCCACCTCTAGTTTTTCCGGAGCCTTCTTTGTCTCGATCGCTGCGATGTACCGTGCGGCTAGTTAGCTGGATAGCCGCGTCGGGGATCCGCGGGTGTAGCCAGGTTTCCGTTATGACCAGAATGCAGCACTCACGAATGTAGCGATTTCCTTCCATAAGTAGATCCAGCTCGTCCAGTTTGTTGTTTAGGGATTGTGCATTTGTAAGGACCATTCTCGGAAGAGGAGGTCTGTGTGGATTTTTCCTCAGTCTCGCTAGCAGGCCTGAGCGGCAGCCCCGCTTCTGCTTCCTGTCCCTCCTCCGCCGCCGTCTTCTGCCGGTGCCGACAACAAACCATGGGGCGCCCGCTGGTCTCGCGATCTCCATGGGGATGTCGTGTGATCGGCGAAACTTGTCCGTGACGGTTAACTGCATTTTCAGTCCGATGTCCAACAACGATTGTCGACTGTAGTCTTTTACGTGTGCAAGCGAGCACGAAAAAGCACACAGCAAACACAAAAGTAGCACCATAAACCGAGAGCTGCCAGCCGGTGCATCCGTACGCGCCGCCATCATCTCTCGCCTTCCAAATGTCCTTCGCCGACCGGCGAACTCTGCCGGGCGTGCCGCAGGCGAACTCTGGCGGGCGGCCGGGCGGGCCGCAGGCGAACTCTGGCGGGCGGCCGGGCGGGCGGGCCGCAGGGGAACTCTGGCGGGCGGGCGGGCGGGCCGCAGGCGAACTCTGGCCGGCGGGATGAACCATTCCAAACTAAGTTTTTAAGTGAATTAAGAGAATTTGTCATTCTGAACAAAGGCTCAGTAGATGATCCTAGAATACTTTGTGATGCGGTAAAAGGTTTTATTAAAAACTTCACAATTAGTTACGCCTCAAATTTAAGAAAAGCCAGATCATCTAGATTACACATGCTGGAATCAAAACTCGCAGCTTTGGACTCTCGTCTACAACAAGGCTATAACGAAAAAGTTAAACTTGACCTTGTGAAGAAAGAAATTAACGCGGTTATGAAACAACGAGCGGAATTCTTAATCCATAGACTTGGAGCAGTTTGCAAAGGCAGAGTGGTCCAAAATTCCTCGTGTGAGGTGTATGAAGCTTATTGATGCTTATAGGAAGCGACTGATTTCAGTTATTTTTTCCAAAGGGTGTGCAACCAAATATTAATTTAAGGGTGCCAACAATTTTGTCCAGGCCATTTTTGGAGTTTTGTGTGCCATTATGTTAAACTTGCTGTTTTTTTTCTCCTTTTTTGTTTTGTTCCAATACACACAAATGGAATAAACATGTATATAGCAAAACAAGTGTTAATTTAATACTTTTCTGTGAGAAATACTTGATTTTTTGGAAAAATTTCAGGGGTACCAACAATTTTGTCCACGTCTGTATATTGGATATAGAAAGCAAATTGGGTCCACAGGTACTCAACTAAACACCGACATCAGCACCATTTGGTTTTCTGATGAGCTCAAGAAGCTTGTGTGTAGAGGTTTGAGAATGTTTGGGCAGAAAGTAATTGGTTTGAATGGTCAAGCTGCAGGATCAGAGTCTCCTGTTGGCAAATAAACGCGCTGGATAAATTGATGTACACTACCATTCAAAAGTTTGGGGTCACTTTGAAATGTCCTTATTTTTTAAATAAAAGCACTGACTTGTCAATGAAAATAACTTAAAACTAATCAGAAATACAGGCGCTACATTGCTAATGTGGTAAATATGTACCTATTTTAACGGTAAATGTCTGGTTTTTGGTGCAATAGATAATGTATCTACATAGGTGTTAAGAGGCCCATTTCCAGCAACTGTTACTTTAATGGTACAATGTGTTTGCTAATTGTGTTAGAAGTAGTGATGCACCAAAATGAAAATGATTGGCCGAAACCGAAAAAGAGGAAAACCTGGCCGAAAGCAGAAACACCGAAAGAAATTATGGCAATTGTTAGAAAGTACCATTCCATTTAATGCTACGATGGTATGAACAGTGAAATCAAGGCATTGCAAATGCATTAACTAATAATAAAGTTTCAAATGAATGAATAAATGAAACAAATTTTGTTATAAATTATGCAAATATTTATTAAGCATAATACAACAATCAAAAGTATAAAATATAATTCAAACTAAAATGTTACATAAACAATAATATACATGCCTACGGGCCTGCTGAAAGGTAAAAATAAATGGTCTTCACACATGTATTGTTGCGTAAAATCAAATGGAGCATATATTTACAATGTTATCTAACTTATGACATAAAATCTGTGCTACTTTTAAATATAAACGAGTCAAAACATGTTCATATAAAGTGCTTAGCTTTCAAAACTTAACTTCCTTTTACATCTCGACTCAAAACTTATAAGCAGGTAAAAAAAAAACTTATCATATCTCTCTCTCTCCTTTAACTCTCTCGGTGTCTCTCTTTGTTTTCAATAACTTCTAATGTAATATGTAACTGCAATTGTTATAAATTCCATTGCAACCTTGAATGTTCTCTAATCTGCCGATGTCCGTGGTGGTTACAGTTAAGGTGGACCGCTAGATTGTGCAAACCGGACACGGACCGCGGTCCACCATTATTCTGCTTGCGTCATCACCTTTCGGCCGGATTGTTTCGGTGAAAAAAGTGTTTCGGCCGAAAACCGAAGATGCAATTTTTGGCCAATTGAAAATTTTCGATGGCCGAATATTCGGTGCATCCCTAGTCAGAAGGATAATGGATGATTGTAAAGCCCTTGTTTGATCATGTTATCACTTCTGGAAACCGTTTAGCTGGTTAAAGAAGCTATAAAACTGACCTTCCTTTGGTACCAGGTTGAGAATCTGGAGCAGGGGGGGCCAACTAGTCAGAGACTAAGAGCCACTGTTTTTTCTGTGGTTACTGCAAAGAGCCTCATTATACACATGGGCACAAATAAACATCATCCCATTCCTTAAGTCATGTATGCACGCACACACACAGACCTCGGCTCAGCCAGATGAAAAAAACCCACACCAATATGATAATATTAGTAATTTTTCAACAGTTAACATTGTGTGCATATTTGATTCATGTCACGTGAAAACTCCTTGAAAGAGCCGTGTGAAACTACTTAGAGAGCTGCATGAGGCTCAAGAGCCACTGGTTGGCCACCGCTGATCTGGAGCATCATTTGTGGGGTCAATCAAACTTAACAGTCTATCAGTTGTTAAAAAATAAAGTGTGACTTTTCATGGAACACACAAAATTGTCTGGTTGACCCCAAACTTTTGAACGGTAGTGTACATCCAGCGGACTCTACAGCTGTGGAGACATGTTCTCTGGAGGTAGAATCACTTCTTTGTCTCGCAGTTCAATGGACTAGAGTGTGTTTGGTGGTTGCCATGGAACTGGCTTGACCGCATCGTGCCAAGTGTAGTGGGAATTCAGTAAATCATGGTGCAGGTACGTTTCCAAGGTTGGCCTTAACATTTAGTTCCATAAGGGGAGCATGGTTTAAAACAACTAGACGTTCTGGCCAAAAGAAATTTTATGAGAACGGTTTGGGGAACAAGACGTTTCATAGACATGGTTGGGCGAATGTTTTTGTGCCACTGCGTCGTTATGGTAGGGATAATGCCACCACACTTTCCACCCCGCAGGAGGAAGACATCCGGTACTATTTTCACCAATGACTTTGTAATGTTAGCATGTCAGAGAAGACCGGCATCAGTGTCGGGTTATCCCTATAGGTTTATTTCCTCTCACCCCACCAGAGAGGTTTGTTTTTCTAGCCACTGTCGTGACTGTAGCTTGCTCTTGTGGTCATAGCCCATAGTCTGAACACCGTTGAACAATGGACACTTTTCTTTTTTATGACCATTTTCCTAATTCCGCACAGGGTTTTCAGTTGGTCTGGGACTGAGAAAAGCGCTATACAAACAAACTTGAATGGATTATGGTAGAATCTGTCCGTCAGGCCTTCACTCGCCTCACAAATTTGCTTATAAAAAAACAAAAGTTCCCACACACACTCTCAAACCCAGACGAATGTGGGCTGAATTGTGGGGACATCGTTTTTTGTCCCCATGATGTTCAAGTTCAAGTTCTGAGCATTTGTAAGGCGCTTTTCGTCAGTAGTTGGTGTTATTCATTAGTAGATGGTGTTAAGAAAATGGCTATGGTTATCACTAGATATGATCATTATAACTATGACAATGACCAGATGTGAATGTGTGACCAAAACACACACACACACACACACACACACACACATGGGTCAAATACCTACATCAGTTCCTCCTAGCTCGAGGTAGATTCCTCAGATGCCGCCAGAAACAAGTTCATCAGCGGTGACGTGACGTCCCCTTCTGCCCGCGCCAGCACACAGCACAGTCACACTTCAAAAACACACTTGTTGTATTATTGTATGGTAAACAGCAGCGGTAGAAAGCTACACACACGCTGCGTACTAGAGAGAGAACCACATTAAACAGAGCGCTTGACACCGCAGACGCCTCGCATTATTCCTGCTGCGTGTGCGCGTGTGATAGCGCTTCACGAGGCCTGACAGCTCTGAACTCAACTCCTTCCCTTAGTGCGCGCGCGCGGAGGAACACTCCATAATTGATGGCACAGGTGAGACCGCGCGAGGTGATTGAAAGTGTCGTCGAGAGTCAGACAAAGTGCGCGAGACCGTTTGGTGTTGATTACATCTGGAGGAAGAAGTGAAATCTTCCGCTCTCGCTGGATTTAGACGCGGATGGGATAGAAAGAGAACTGCGCGGAAGACAAAGTGATGCAATCGTGCAAAGAGGAGTTGTCTTTATTTTCTCCGACTATCAAAAGCGCTGAAGTGTTTTGGTTTCCCGCCATAATCCGTAGGTGCGATTCTGTGCTAAATAACGGTCGTGTGAGTGTACACGCGTGTTGGACGGCTGTGTGTGTCAGCTTTAAATAATAAACGGGGATTATATTGGGGGGAAAAGATGAAATAAAGCCAAAGAAAAGAGAGACTGTGAGGAGGGTGGAAGGGAAAAGGAGAGGAAGGTTTCATGTAAAAGAGGGAGACTGTGGTTCCCACGAGACTCTCCATTAATTGTGAAGTGAAGGTGCCCTCAGGCCAACACAGGGGAACTGAATCAGTCACAGACTGACACATGCACATAAAGTAAACACACACACACACACACACACACACACACACACACACACACACACACACACACACACAACAATATTTACAAATGCACAGAATCAGCTCTGCTTGGAAAAAAATCTGGTAGCAATAATAATACGCGGCCCTCTCTATGTCCCAGTGTCAGTAAAAATAAGACAGGCATTAAGGCGCTAAATGTTTTTTAAATAAGGTCGACTAAAATCCGATCACTAAATAGATAGTATGTGATTAATTAATGTGATAAAAAAATCCTTGAAATTACTAAAAATCGTACATTTGTTAGTAGAGGTAAACACCCGCTATATAGGAATCAGTCCACTAGAGGGAGCACTGGGAATACAGAAAAGGAGAAAACGCACGTGAGCGCGCACCCCTAAACTCCAACGACGAGCGATTTTTAAAAATCCACACTACAAAAACTTTAGAGCCATAATTGATATTACAGCACAAAAGTAAAATTAAACGAAACGCGAAAAAACTGCAGGATCTTACATCAACAAATCAACAGTTTTTAATGTCATCACAGTTACATCCAACGTTCGCTCATTTGTAAATTCGTTAAGCGCCACGGCAGCAAAGTGAATTTATTATAAGCTTCAAATGCCAATTTTAACGTAGCCGGCTCAATTAAAAGTCATAAAAAAAGTTCAGAAAGCTAAATCTTGCGTCAGGAAAAAAAAAAACTTATTTTCAATGCATTAACGAACGCAACTTTTCAATTAGTAAATGAGATTGTGAACATATTAATGTCTTTGAAAAGCAGTTTCGCAAATGAAAGGGTAGGCGCCATATCCTCGGTCCTGGAAAGAGCACGTGCTTCACTCTGACATGATGAAGAGGAGGACAGGAGGAGGAAGATAACAGGAAACACTCACACAGACAGTAGTAGCCCTGTGGAGCTGCTCTCTCCTGTTTTCCTCTCTGTCCGATCTCTCCATCCTGACAGCAGAAGCTTCAGGCATCTGCTGAGCTTCAGGCCACACACACACACGTCTAACCGCATTACACAAACCTAACAAGTTCACGCTGCACTCGACTGTCACGCGCACACATGATGAATACAGTGTTGTGATTGTGTGACTGTGAGGGATTTTGCAAGCCACAACATTCACCGATGACACCAAGTGTGTGTGTGTGTGTGTGTGTGTGTGTGTGGCCTGACGGCGGTCTGAAGTTTTCCCGCGCTCCCAGGGATGGCGAGTGTAAAGTGGAATGCCGGGGGCGACGGCGATATGAAAGGTGGCTAATGAAGCACTTAGCATTTGAAGGCTAGCAGCGGACCGCGCCCGAGTTCCGTCAGTCCTGATTGGCCGGCGGGAGGGCTAACGCGAGCTGAGTGGTCTTTTGTTGCTCGGCGACGAGCCCTGAGGCGACGCCCTAACCCTGACCCATCCCCCCACCATCAACATCACTACGGATGCAATGTGACAACTTAGCAGTAGGAATGAGTCGCTCTGTTCTTCCCTCAGTAAAACTGAAGTGGTCCGCACTCAGAGAGCGAGGAGACGGTTGACGTCTAATGTCTCAAACGCAATATTAAAGTTACATCTTTAACCTGATTAGTTAAACTCTTAAACAGGACTATATAGACAATATATTACTGTGACTGTTTTATTTAAGTTCTATTCAGAAATTAAATTTTCTTTTGTAGAAAATCTATTTCTAGTTTTTAAGTTCTACATAATTCCATTTCTGTTAATTTCTTTTCTGTTCTTTTCTATTGTGATCGTTTCTGTTCGATTACATTGTTCATTTCTATTGTGATCTTTACTGTTATTGTATTCTGTTCATTTCTGTTCTGTTCCATTCTATTCTTTTGTGGTCTTCTCAGTGCTATTATCTGTTCAATTCCATTCTGTTCTACTTCAAAATTCTTTTCATTCTGTTTGTTTCTTATCTGTTCTATTCTATTATGATCTTTTCTGTTTTATTGTTTTCTGTTCATTCTATTCCGTCCTATTTTATAGTTCTTGTTCTATTTTGAAATTCTATTCTCTTATATTCTTTTGTGTATTTTTCTGACCTATTATATTCTGTTCATTTCTATTCTGTTACAGTTGTTCACATAAGACTGGGACAAGATGTCTGAATTTCTAAATTTCATACTTCCACTTAATTTGATTTGACACACACTTTTCGTACAGCCTGTTGCATTTTTTTTTAAGTTGTAAAACTTTTAATTTGAACTTGAAAAAAAAACATTTCACAGCTGAAACCGACAATTGCCCCCCTCACAATTTCCTCCCTCAGCGAGTTTTGCTTTCCTAGCCAGTGTCGTCTCTCTGCTTGCCCACTGCTCATAGTCAACTACACTAACACTGTAGTTCTGCTGGTTCCGTACAGCTGCTTTGAGACGGTGATTTGAGACAATCTTTTACCTCTCGGCTATAATCAAAACAACGTTTTATGTACAAAAAGTTCCAGAGAAGCCGCTGCAGCTTCATCACTGTGTCAAGGCACAGAAGTGTAAAATTAAAGCCATCGACAGGAGAAGTAATGAAGCAAGAAACTAACCGAGCGCCGACAACAAAAGACCGTAAAAACAAAGCGAATGGCCCGTTCTTCCAGCAGGCACTTTTCATCTGGAGGTTTCTCTGTTTTATTGTTATTGAGCTGGATGATTCGGCATGTTTTGAACGATCTGAGAGCATCCGAGTTGTTTTAAGGTTACATCCTTTACTTTAAAACACTTCCTTTGTCTTTTATGTTTATCTGTTTCTCATGTACTCGTGTTTTATTGAGTTTGCAAGCCTCGTGCCTTTATTTCCAAGCCGGAGCGCAATCATCCCAGAAGAGCTGTGCTTCATTTCAGTGTCACCATCAATTTGTGTGCGCGAGTGTGTGAACCACTCCGGTGTTTGCAAGCGTTTAAATTCATCCCTTTATAAAACGCAAACATAATGGATGGAGGTCCCGATCAGGCCGCGCTACCTGGATCGGGGTGTAATCTGGGGCGTAGTTGCTGAAAAGGCACTTTCCAGAAGTTTCCTGCTCCCCCGTTCGTGGATGTTGATGTCGTCAGCCGCTTCTGTTTGTACTTAAGGCAAAATCATCAGCGCTTTCATCTTTATGATTACAAAAAAATTAGATAGGGAGATAAATTTAACAAAGTTGTCTGCTTGTCTATACATCTGTACCACACTGGAGTGGACATAGACGGCGGTCATTTGGACACTATCAACTCCACCCGATGGAATTCTAACAAGTTATGATACAGAAAACCATCCACTATTTTCTGAACCACTTTTTTTTAGCCAATCACAGCAGCTCTGAGAGGCGAGACACACCCCCTGTATTGTTGGCCAACCAATCACAGACTATCACTTGGACTATGAGGAGACCGGATCCCCAAAGGAAACTCATGCTTGAGTGCAAAAAGTGACTTGTTTGGATGGAAAATGACTTTTTATCCAGTAGCAGGGAATGTTTTCCCCCGACGGGCCTTGAACTAGAATCTTGGTTCCTATTGGCTGTGAGGCGACAGCACCACAGATTATTCTGGAGTCTCTGGTGTCAACTTCAGATTTCTTGCCACTCACGTCCGACTTTTCCACTTTTTCACTCGTCTGTATTAGGGAAAACGCTCAGCCCGATACATGTGAGAGGAACAATCAGCCCGTGTCTGAAGGAACGCTAGCGAGTTTTTGTGTTTACCGAGAGAAGATGGCACCGCCATGTCTCCTCAGCAGATGAGATGGGAGATGACAGGTCAACACTGCTCTTTGTCAGAACACGAGAGAGAGAGCGAGTGTGTAAAATTTTAATCTGTAGTTATTTAGGGTATGGAGGCGTAGTGAGTTTGTCTCTGGGGTCACGGCGGCTTATGGAAGAAAGTTGTTGCAGCAAACGGAACGAAAGTAAACGCCTGTGACAGTTTCCTGTAGGAAAACCAGTTTAAAAACTCTCCCGCTTTCTCAGTTGGGGCATTCTGTATTAATAGGATTTTTTCTGTCCCATCATGCATTGCAGGACATGTTTAAGCTCTGTATCTTAAAATGTTTTAATAGTTGTAATAATTTAAAATAAAAGCAATTAACAGATTTCTTGAGTGTCGATCGATTTTCATAAATTCAAAACTGTTAATTTCTTGTACTTTATTTGAATATAATATTCAAAATGAACAGAGTTCACACCCATTCAGGCTTTTGACTAATCAATATTTTGGTAAAAAAAAAATCAAAAAGCATTTATATGGAGAGATTTTTTTATTATGTAGAACCGTTTTGTTGTCGAAATAGATTTTCTATTTCTCTAAAAACAATATTTCATGGGGACATTTTTATTTCGGTTCTGAGTATCCCACAACTTAAAATTGGAATGGAATGGAGATTGGAATGCTTGGAATGAGGGTCACAAGGGGGTCACTATATGCCCTCAATTTGACCTCTGAACTTCTAGCGAGCCATCAAAAGAATTAGACCCCTTAAAAGAAGTGATTTACCGTGAAATGATGGACATACAGTGGCATAATCCAATCCCTCAATCCCAATTCAGAAAGTTGTTTTGCGTCGGGAAACGACTTCCATTCCAATTTATTATGCAGAGACTGGGAATGTTTGTCCAAACAGTGGCAGATGGGAATGAGCGTCTGTAATTATTTCAAAAACAGGTAGACGTTTTACAGCAGCACATATAGGAGTGATGGACCATCTCACGGGTCGGAGAACAAGCCCATCCAAAACACTGCAGAGGTTCATGGGTAATCACTAATTAGTTTCACCCAATTAGCAGCTGTTCAGAGAGGAAAACAGGTGCAAAGCGGGAAAAGACGGGATGGAGAGAGCGAGAGAATAAAGGAAGAAGAGAATCCGGGTGTCAAAGACAAACTGGCGGGATGGAGGCGATTCAAAGAAACGTGAGATAACAGACATGCAAATGAGACGGAGAGTCGTTTTCCACCTCCAATTAGTTTGAAAGATATAATTCCCAACGTTTTCTGTTAAATGCACAACACAGTAGCTTTTCCCTATAATAGCGCGTGAATTAAATAGAAAAAAGGGAGAGGGAGGAACGGCGGGAGGGCGAGGAAGATAGTGTGTGTGTGTGTGGGGGGGGGGGTTGCGGAGGGCAAAAACAAGATTGTAAAAGAAAGAAAAGAGGCATAAAGACAGAAGAAAGACAACAGCAGGTATCAGGTGGGGGGAATTATCCTCCATCCCTTAATTGTGGCCCCCTGAGTGTGTCCATCCCAGTGTGTACGTGTGTGTTTGTGCGAGTGTGTGACCCTCTGCTCTTTTGCCTGAGGCGACGGCTGACCCCGCCCACCCTGGCCACACCCCCTCATTAAAAC
Organism: Paedocypris sp. Pulau Singkep; assembly: GCA_017309775.1. Lineage (NCBI taxonomy): Eukaryota > Metazoa > Chordata > Actinopteri > Cypriniformes > Paedocypris > Paedocypris sp. Pulau Singkep. Next base: position 135,146 of record MU204302.1, on the reverse strand, counting down.
ACTAATCCCTCTATAATGCCACATGCTCTCCTCGCAGCGCTCGCACACATTTATACTTCAGTGACTGGGAGTTATAAATGTTAACAGCAGCATATTCCTGCTTCCATCAGATCATATCAGAGTAACAGCACCACTCAACTTCAAACACCGCCACGCCAGACAAACAAACAATTATGTGATTGGCTAACTGGTGAAACGAAGACGAATAAATTGTGAAAAGCAATGGATGAATGACTGGAGGTATTGATAAATGTCTGAACGCGTTGACTCGAACAGCCAAGACTGTGATTTAAAAAAAAAAAAAAAAAGTTGTTTTACAATAACAAAAGTACTGTGTAGTATCCAAGTGCAAGTTGTACAGATTTCACATTACGTTCTTATGTCTAAAAGGAATAAATTCTTCTTATCGCAGTTTATTAGTCTTTCTTTACCGTGATTTAATTATTTATTTTAACATTATAAATGTTTGTATTAATATGAAACATCAATGCTATAATAAATGATATAAAGAACATACAAATACATATTCATGTAATATTTACATATTAAATGAAATCAAACCGTATAAAAATGAGTAATGGGTTATTATTAAATTATTAAAATTAAATTGAAAACATTCAACGGTGAGTTGCAATGCATGAAAAAGTAAAAAACTGGTTAATTAACAGTAAAATGAATCAATTTTAAAGTGAAACATTCCTTTCAAGTCACCTAATTACAGAACAACATATGTTCCTCATATTATTTATATTTCCGAATTAATCACAAATCAATTCACCTATCATAATTTACATATGATCCATATTTAAACTTCAACAACGCATGAATATTTCAACCAAATTGACAGTAAAGAGTGAACAGCGGCTCATAACACAAATCTGAAATAAACAAATCCCTAATCCATAAATGGTGCCACATAACGGCATCCATTCTTCAACAGATTATATACAGGCGTCAGATCTAAAAGAGCCGAGCAAATCGATTACACACAACAATAACCAGCGAGCAGATTGTCAGTGTTTCTTAAACGAACGGCGAGCGCGTCTGAGCGCTTATAGTTCTCAGAGTTTTAGTATTCCTGCTCGCAGGCATTTGCCACAACCTCTCTCCTCTCATCGCCATATATATTAATAGCTTTATCTCCCCAACCGGAGAGTGCAAATAAAACACAAATGAAAGAATCCTCATGCATTTCAAATACACACAGACGTGGACGAACGCCAGTCAAGGTTATTGGTCTCATTTCCTATGTTCTAGATGGGAATTCAAATCTCAGCTCGCAAATCTCATCTTGAAAATCCAATCCCAACGCCAGCAAACTCAATCAGTGCTTGTGTTACATCCGGAACCTTCCGAGAGAGACTTCCGCGACACATAATTCAGTGTGTGCTGGCGGTTTCCATCTTTCCGAGGATCAAAACCAGCAACTCGTTGGTGCCAATCATCCATCAACTAGACGCGCACCAGGATTATCTCAATCCCGCTCTTCTGGTTACACTTCATACTAATAGCAAAATACCGCGGATTCTTTCATCACGTGCACCGGGATCAAATCAGAACAGCGTGTGTCTGGTCAATATTCCAGCTCCCACCGTGCCGTCTCTCTTTGTTCTGGTTCTCTGCTGCCGTGATGTCCACAACACATTAATAAGTCAAACACACTGTACACACACACACCTAATGACGTTTGTGCGCTTTGAGATAGTTCAAATGGTGAAAAGCGCCTTACACATCCTCTGAACTTGAACTTGAACTTAATGACAATTTCTCAGTTTTATGTGAGATCTGAGAAACACCTCTAGTCAAAGTTAAATAAGCACGCACGCACACACACTCACGCAAAAGAGACAAACACGGAAACACCTACAGACAGAGACACGCAGAAAAACACCCTGTACAATTTCTCAGTATTTTCTGAGATCTGAAGAACATTTCTTGCCATAGTCAAAAATGCCCACTCACTCACGCAAGACAAACACAGAAACAAACACACAGAAATACACACAAACACAGTGACACAAAAACACACATGAAATTACAAACAAACACCTACACAGGGACACAAACACAAAGACACACACACACACACACACACACAATGTGAACTTGAACAATCATCCACAGAGGGACACAAACAAACACACAGAGACACACAGACACCCACACAAAAAGAGAGACAGAGAAACACACACAAACAGCCACACAGTGATACAAACACCCACAAAGAGACACACATAGAAATACACACAGAATTACACACAGACACACACAAACATTGAAGCGTGAAGCGTTTCTCAAACTGTCTGTATGAAACTGTATCAAACTGGTGTAAAGAGCAACTGAAAAACATACTTGAGTTAGTACATAAGTACTTTTTACTGTAAGTATGGATACCTTACTGTAAAATGACTCCAATAAAAGTCACCAATTGCAAGACGACATGAGTAAAATACAAAAAATATAAAATAAAATGACTGAAGTTTTTTACTCGTGCTGAATTTAGGCTCAAAAACACAAAGATATGTGAAAAACAAAACATTTATGAGGTTTTCTTTCTTAATACAGTAATTGAACTAACACCTCAAAATCAACAAAAAAAAATCAATTAAAAAAATAACTAAATGTCAGCAAAAAAAATGTCCACTTGATTTGGCTGATAAATAGCATCCAGTACCCTCAGCACCCTGCAGACGGCGATATAGCCTCATCCATAAAAAAAAAAAACACAATAGTAAAATATGCCATATTGTCGGCGCACAATCACAATGTAACGAGTAACAATAAGTGTCCATTCAAATGTAGTGGAGTAAAGAGTACAGTTACGCAATCAAAAAAAATGTAGCCAAGTAGAGAGTAAAAGTTGCTTACATTTAAAATACAAAGTAGCCCAAAATAGCAACAGTAAAGTAACAAAGTCCATTTACTCAAGCTTTTTACACACTGCTGTTTCTCAATTTTGCACTTATATTAACGTTCAGATCCCTTCCACCCTGACCTACGTCTGAGAGCGTCTGAATTCCTGATCTGCAGAGCCGAGAGCAGGCGTTGCATTTTGTACTCAGAAGAACACGCTTTATCCTTCCCTGCATATTTCAACAGAGACGTCGCCGTCCAGATTAATATTTAAATGAACCGCGCCAGCCAAAAAAAACAGCAGCCCACTATCGTGAGCCCACCACCGCGACTCAGGTTAGTCCAATCAGTGTGGCTTAATTAGTTCCCTTCTGAACAGATAGATGTGTCTGTCTGTCTGTGTGTGTGTGTGTGTGTGTGTGTGTGTGTGTGTGTGTGCGTGTGTACAAGGAGTCAGTCACAGGGATTCTCTTCTCAAGCATTCTGACAGGTAC
>MU204302.1:74968-111285 GCA_017309775.1 Paedocypris sp. Pulau Singkep | reverse complement strand
GCTCTCGTTCCTCGTGACCAAGAAATGGAAAAGCGATGGAGTAAATAAATGGATGGAAAGTTAAAATGTACTAAAGAGTTCCATTGAACTGACTTTACAAAGTCCCTGGGAATCAAACCCACTTTTGAAGTAGTTATTACAAAGTTGCAAACAAAATTATTTATACTTCCAATTACATTTATACATTTTATAAATGTATTGTTAAAAAAAAAAAAAAGTGTAAAAAAAAAACTTGTGAAAAAAACATTACAATAAAGAAATATCATAAAATATAAAAAAAACATAAAAACAATGTAGAGTAATTTATACAATATTTTATTAATTATTACCATTTTTATTATTAAAAAAAAAAAAGTAATACAATATTTTGCACACATGTATAAACTATCTCCCACACTATAAGGTCTAACATTCTGTCGCTAGTTGTAGGTGTCGCTACTCCATGATCACAACTAGGCTGCGAGCGAGCACATGATAAAATAGAGATATTCAATAGCGTGTAAATAGTTGTGAAGCCTGTGCTAAGGGTGTATAATGATGTTTACAACAGGCGGATTAAAAGTGCATGCGCTCACCTGTGTTAGCAGAGGCTAGTTCTCTTCCCTTAGGCAGGTTATGGTTCTCGCTCTCTGAATGGCCTCAGGCCTCAGTTCTAACACACTCATCCAGACATTTCGCCAAGCCTTCATTTCTGCTCTCCTTCCACTGTGTCTCGCGCTCTTCATCTCCCTCTTTCTATTCCTTGCTTTTCTTTATCACCAATTATGCTTTCTTTTCAAGCTATTACGGCTTGTTGTCTCATGCTCGGACCACCGTGTTCCCCTCAGGTTCTGGTTACTAATGTGCACCGAGATTCAAATTCGATTCGAATCTCCAGACTTTTTTTCCTCAGTGGATATTTCTGTAATGTTCACGATGAAGTTAAAGAGCAGAATATACCTTTTTAAATCAATAAGAAAAAAACGGAAGAATTGGATTTTCTGACGTTCCATTAGCCCACCAAAATAATTTTCATTTTTTTTTATTAAAAGGACTTGTATTTTTAATAAAGTACTGTATAGGTATGAATACAAATAAAAAATAAAATACACATAGTATAATATATATATACACACACACACACACACACATTTTGTATTTACATGTCTATTTTTTATTTTCAAGTTTGTTATAGAATATAGAATATTTAATTTCCCTTAATTCACGTTAAATTTAAGGGAAAAAGTAATTCCACTTATATCAAATGTAATACTGTCTACATTACACTTAATTACAATAATTTAAAAAAAAAAACAGATCCATTTATAAAGCAGTCTCATTCAAAGCGGATTATTTTATGTTCATAAAAACCTACTTTAATAATTTTGTTATAGTTTAGTATCATTTTTATACACGTTATACTTTATAACAATGTACACTTCTTAGTGTTTATACTGTACACATACAATTCTAAAATATATATACTTTACTACATTATAAAATAAATATCGAAGCAAAACAAAAATCACGGAATAGTTTAGCTGTTGGTGACAGATTCCGCAGTCCTGGATTATGCTGCACAGCTTTGGGGAGCCGCGGACTGACGGGTCACAATCCTGATTTCCAGCTTGTAGCGATCCGAGATGAAGCAGCAAACACACAACCACACACTTGTATTGCGCTGCGCATGATGCTATGGGGCTAATCCACATATTAAAGCTAATATATGGAGATCCGGTAAGCACTTCCTTTAAGCATGCAGTCAAATTAATATTCAAATGTAATTCCTCACCTAAAGACATAAATCATGCTAATGGCATACTAATTTCGTTTCAGCTGCTGTGGCTCAGAGGCTGATGGTCTGATTTCTCAAGGCTGAGTATTTAACGCCGCAGCCAGAGAGATTTTCTTTCTGCAAATAAATTAGTAAACAGACCGAGCGCGTAGATCCTTGCACGAGTGTGTGCAAAGCGCGTTACAGTCAAACGACTAGTTGATAAGAGAACTAACATCCTTTAGGGCCAGAGAGAGGTCAACTGATAACCTTAACCTCCACTCATACTGGGAAACTATGTTTTAAGTCAATTGTACTTAATTGCGACTTTTAAACGGCGGGGGGGAAAAACGAAAGCCATTGGAGCTTTCTGATTGGTGGGGAAGTTGCACATTAGCCGTCGCCACCTGTGGCTATTTTGGGTCGATTTTGAGAAAAATGAATAATACAAGTGGAAATACAGACATTGGTTTGTCATTGGCCGCACTATCCTGCAGGGATGCAACAAGCATCCGCATTATTCATGACCTCAAACGCATGCATGAATACGTAATTTCCTCCTCTCCAAAGGTGATTGCTCATTAACTAATGCCCGACAATTACAGAGAATACTTTTCCATTATTAAATGATTTTTCTAGCTACCACCTGCAGCTGTTATAATTCATAACTGACCTGAACTCTTCTTTCTAGTTTCCACTGAAAGCCAGTTCACCTTGGGCAATGACAATCTCCAGCTTAACCTCTCAAAGAGCCGCCACAGGGCAGTTCCTCCAGCCCAACAAACAGCTCCTCCTAGATCTTCCGCAGGGAATTGACTCTGCACAAATGAATCGGACCAGAGAATGAGTGCTTACCGAGCTCAGTCCAACAAACCATTTACGTCAAGCACACAGCCGTGCCGATGAGTGTCGTTATACCCAACACAGCCGCAAACACTCTTTCTAAAGGAAAAAATAATTTCTTACAGACCATAATCTTTGCACTGTATCATGTGAACTACAAAGTGCACTGGATTAAGTGCATTAAATAACATAACCATTAAATAAAGGTCCAATTTATCATTTTTCATAAAGTAGGCTCGCCTTTTTTCTGGATTATAAGGTGCACAGTCGATTTAGAAACATTGCGTGTCATAATCTGTAATCTGTCCTAATCTGTAATCATAATCTTAATTAAAGTATTTTTTTTTTTTTAAAAACGTGTATTATTATGTATTATATTATAATATGTATTATATTATACTATTATAATTATTTTATTTTATTGTAATAAAGTGTTATATTCGAAACATCCATTTATAACTCCATCAATCCATTTTCTGATATGCTTTTTCATTTCTGGGTCACGAGGGGCCGGAGCCAATCCCTGCAACTCTGGTCCCGAATGTGGGACAAACAAAGTGAATTGGTGGCCAGCCAATCACAGAGCAAGAATCTACATTTTTTTTCTCTGTCAAATAGAGAAAATGCTTTTAGCCAACACGATTTGAGGATGAAAAACAAATCTCAGCATCAGCCAATGAAATAAACAGAACGACTTCACTCGTGTTCTGTTAACTGATTGACACAAATTCAGTTTCAAAACAACGCATTCATCCGTTTCTATTGGCGCTTTCTGACTTAATAATGGCTTGATGCGATAATAAATGAACTTTTTTCAGGCAGAATTACCACTGATTAATTGCCTCCAACTCCCACGGTTTGGGAAAAAAAAAGTTTTGTAATATTTATTCAAATCACTCCAAGAATTCGAAGGTAAAAAAAAAAATCCTTGAAATTTTCATCAAAAGTATTCTAATCAGGCAGTCCTCAGGTCAGCTAATGAGATGTCAGGAGTGAGGCCTGACACTGCAGGCTCGCGCTCTCTCTCTCTTTAGCGTTCTATCAGTTTCTCTCTCTCTCTCTCTCACACACACACACACACACACACACATACACACTCTTTCATCATAGCTGAAGCTCATTAGTACATCTTTCAGGGTTCCATTTGATTATAGTTTCACTTTTTAAAAGTGAGAAATATTTCACTCATTTACTCTCATTAGTCCTCAAGGTCAGCGTTTGAAGGCGCGCTGTCAATATAAGATAAATCGCGCCTCCATTTCCTCTCCCTCGCTCTCGTCCTGGACCCGTCTCTTATAGACTCAGAAACGTCTCTACTTCGCAGCACTCTTGACCGCCTGTTATCTCTTTTCCCCCCCGTCCGTATCACTTCACCTTTACCGACCTGACAGAAACTACCAGAGAAAAAAAGGTTAAAAAAAAAATACACAAAAAGTGAGAAATCGATAGTTTCCATTGCTTACATAGTTGCTTACATAGTTCATACTTCTTACAAGTGCAACTTTATAACATGTTTTATGTAATTAAACTTATAATACAAGTAAGTTTAGTAATAATACAAAAGGAGTCATTGTTACAAATTTGTTTTAGTAGAAAAGAAATAAACATCAAGTCGCTTTACAAATCAAGTCAAACTTCCACTCCAACACAAATAGCTCTTGTGAAATTAAAATTCTTGTGAAAAGTTAAAGTTTTTAAAAAAAAATGTAAATATTGTGTGTGTGTTCATATATATATATATGTGTATATGATGTTCTCATGCATCTGCTTTTTTTTTTATTCTTGTGCAATCGCCACACTAACGAAAGTCTCAAGCTTATATTTTAAAGATTAGACAAAGTGCTCTGATGTCACTAAGCATCAGTGTCCAGACAGAGTGAGAGTGTATGTATGTGTGTGTGTGTGTGTGTGTGTGTGTGTGTGTGTGTGTGTGTGTGTGCGCGCGCACATATGTTGTGCAGAAAGAGCGTAACTAAACATTTCCTATTCTTCCTCCCCTCTTGTCACTCACCAGTCCCTTTCTTTTCTTCCTCGCCGTCTCACCGTCTTGATGCCGGTAAATGCAGGACGCTCCACACAATCCAGCGGCCTCGGGGAGACAGCAGACAAGAGAGCGAGACAGAGCGGGAGAGAGACAGGGCACTTAGTCAATGTCTGCAGATGAACACGCTGCCCAGAGCGAGACAAACAGGAAACGCATCCAGCATCCCGAGTCCTGACAGCACATTCAACCTGACAATGCCGTCACACACACACACACACACACACACACAGTCCAGGGGCCGGGAAACCACTACCGCTGATAAAGACTTACACCGGTTTTGGAGTGTAATTTTACACTTGGAATATTTTACAATATCTAAAAAAAACACTTTGTTTACCAACAATATTTTATGTGTGTGTCTCTTTATCACTGTTAATGTGTGTTACTTCATCAAATCAGATTGTGTGTGCGAGTGTGTCACACTGTGTCTGTGTTATTTTATCAAACCAGAAAGTGTGTGTGTGTGTGTGTGTGTGTGTGTGTGTGTGCGCGTGTTTGTGCATATCAAATCAGGAACGGAGGTTGTGTGTGTGTGTGTGTGTGCGTCTGTGGTACGCAGTGATGGATAATCTAACGCAATCTTACTACTTTTTCCTCCGTTACAACATCGTTATCGTTAGTGACAAAAATGCTGCGTTACTATATTTATGGTCACCGAAGCGGTTTTGGTTCGATCAGAGTCTGTATTGTTTTTCCCACTGGTGCGCGAGTGTTCATGGGGCGGGACTTACAGTAACTGGTGATTGGTGTGTCTGTGCATGTGGTACGTGATGATTTGCTTAGATTAAATGTCCATCATTAACCACAGAAGTTTTGCATTTGGAAACATACAAGCGCTTGCCCAGCAGGAGTCAGAGATGAGCCGAAGAGATGGCAAAGAGTAGAAAGAGTGTACATTTTTGTTATTGTTATTTAATTTTGGTACATTGTTAAATATTATACTGAATTTTCTTAAGCAGCATAATTTATATTTAGACTTATTTGTTGGTCAATGCGGTGCAATTAATAATACAGGTTATTTCGTTATCTATAGTGTTTTATTATTCACTATACTAATATAATAATTACAATACTAATTTGAATTTGATAGGTGTCTCTGACATTGTCCCACAACAATACTGTAGAATAGTGTAGTGGGGTTTTTTTGTGTGTGTTCCATTTTATTCATTTAACATATTTAATATTGACAGCAGTCAAGTTATTTGACAAAAAAATATGTAAAAAAAAATTGTTGCAAAAAAGAACACAATAGTTACTTTCCCTGGTAATTACTTCCTTTTATAAAGATGTAACTCAATTATTAACTCTGTTACTTTTATTTTTGAAGTAACTAGTAACTGTAACTACTTTTTTAAAGGAAAGTTCAACACTTGGTGTACGTTATCAACAGAGTGAGACATTATCAAACAAATTGTGTGTGTCTTATGTTATCAACTGATGGTGAGACAGATAAACAGGCACACACTAACGTGTGTGTGTGTGTGTGTGTGTGTGTGTGTGTGTGTGTGTGTGTTATAAAATGACATATAGAAAGAGATAATAAAACAGATAAATAAACAAACTTATATACCGGTGTGTCTGTGTGTGTGGGTTTTCAATTATCAAATGAGCCAAGACAGAAATCAAAACATACACTGTGTGTGTGTGTGTGTGTGTGTGTGTGTGTGTGTAGTATTATTATTTATCCCTTTACTTTGGCTGACATAATTTATAATTCATTTTGTTTATTGACTTCACCTGAATCAATCATCAGAACAGATATAAGAAAAAACATCGTCTTTAACCATCAGAACATTTTGAAATGGTTTTACTCAAACTGATCAACACAGAAATAACGACCTGCAGTGACACACACACACACACACACACACACACACACACACACAGGCCTCAGAACAGTCAAGGAGTGCGATGTGGCAGAAATTTCAGAGGGATGAGATCTGTATGTATGTGTGTGTGTGTGTGTGTGTAGGATTGGAGGTGCGGGTCTGGGGGGAGTGTGTGTGTGCAAGTGTGTGTGTGTCTGTGTGCATCTTTGGGGTGGGGGGAAATGGTGTCAGCTGCACAGGCAGCAGAAAGCAACATCTTAATAAAATAGCCCCGGGCAAAATCCCATTAAAGACTTCACAGAGCAGCCAGGTACACACAAGCACGCGCACACACACTCACGCACACACACTATACAATCTGTCTTTGTGTATGACAGTGAATTCATTTGGACTGTGAAAGTCTGTGTGTGTGTGTGTGTGTGTGTGTGTGTGTGTGTGTGTGTGTGTGTGTGTGTGTGTGTGTGTGTGTGTGTGTGTGTGTGTGATGGGTTCCAGACCTCACTGCGACCTCGGTACCTTCAGAGGGGTTGAGAGAATACCAATAAGAAAGAGTGTGTGAAGAACAGTTCTTTGATGTATTTTGTGTGTTGGCCTGAGACTGAAAAAAAAGTTTTCTTTTCAGTGTGCGTCCATTTTTGGGGAGCTGCAAGGGTGTGGAGTGTTCAATATTTTACTTTTTTTTTTAAAGAGAGGGAAAAAGACAGGTGAGAGAGTGACAGAGAAATAGAGACAGAAAGATAAAGGAGAGAGAGAGAGAGAGAGAGAGAGAGAGAGAGAGAGAGAGAGAGAGAGAGAGAGAGAGAGAGAGAGAGAGAGAGAGAGAGAGAGAGAGAGAGAGAGAGAGAGAGAGAGAGAGAGAGAGAGAGAGAGAGAGAGAGAGAGAGAGAGAGAGAGAGAGAGAGAGAGAGAGAGAGAGAGAGATCACACTGACCACACGCGATTTTTCAATTTTTCAATTCAATTTCAATTAAACCCCGCGCACAAGCCGCTTCAGAGGCGCTTCACATTTACATTTAATGTATGAAGGAGAATAAAGCAGGAGCTGACAGAGCACAAATGGGACGTCGGCTGGGAAAAAGAGCAGACAGACAGACGCAGAAGTTGAAACTCTCAGGCTTATTCTGCCCAAACGCAGAAGTTCATGTTTTTGTAAACTACTGTTATGACAGCATGTCACTTCGGTTTGAGCGTTAGCGGCGCGGGCTGAGCAGGGCGGTGCAGCGATCTTTAGCGAGACCCTAAGGCTATTGTCATAAAGCTCAACGGCGCTAACAGCCAACTCTAATTCACTTGTCAACCGCCTGATAAAATACGGCACAAATGCCATTTTAACTGAAGCAGCTAATAGGGAAGTTTATGGGTCTGCGCGCGAGACTCTTCACACCAGTCGCGATCTGGAGCGCGTTAGTCTAATCAAGCGCAAGTAAATCCTCCACTTTATCTGGTTAACTTAATTCGGTTAAGTCGCGCGTTAACCCTGTAATTCACACAGCAAGCGGATCCTGACCCAAGTATTACACTTTGAATGGCAAACTAACCCTTTAATCCGCCGATTGACTCGGCGGCTATTAGCCAGCTCTACTGCAAAGACAAACACGCGGAGATCGACTGGATTGAATTTCGATCCAATTAATGAAGTTATGTCCGTGTATTCTCTTCAACCGACGCATCTGTGAGCTTGGAAACAACAGAAAAGCGGCTCTTCTCCACGCTGAACCAGAGGGATCTTGCCTGGTGTTTTTTCCCAATCTATACTAATTCGCAATTCTGCGAACGTTTTACCTTTTTTTGTTAACTTAATAAAGATTCCCTGTAGGAATAGATATGGTTTGTTTAGAGAGAAATCAGTGAGTTTCAAACGAAAAGATAATACCAGAATTTTACATTTTACAAAATTAGTACATTTCCCACTAGGGTTAAAAAAAACTTTTCTACCTGACTGTCTGACTAGCTAACTTGTCTAAATTAAAGCCGAGCTAATTACCTGTCTGACTTGATGTTTAGCTGTCTGTCTGCCAAGACAACTGCGAACGATTTACCTTTTTTGTTAACTTAATAAACGATTCCCTGTATAGAGATGGTTTGTTTAGAGAGAAAACAGTGATTTTCAAAAGAACCTCATGAAAAGATATTACCAGAATTATACATTTTACAAAATTAGTACATTTCCCACTCAGATTAAAAAAACGTTTCCACCTGACTGTCTGACTAGCTAACTTGTCAGAATTGATGCCTAGCTAGTTACCTACCTGGCTGACTTGATGTCTAGCAACCGGTCTGTCTGTCTGTCTGTCTGTCTGTCTGTCTGTGCTAGCCTGTCTGACTTGATGTCTAGCTAGTTACCACCTGTCTGACTTGATGTCTACCTGCCAATCTGACTGTCTTTCTTATCAAAATTAGATCATGCACGACCAACAAAGAATTATGTTTTTTGCTGTTTACAAAAATATGTTTGGAAATTGTTCACTGAAACACTAAATGTGCGTTTGTTTTGAAAGCACGAGTAGGTTTGAAAGACACAAATACGTTTGGAAAATATAGTAAGCATGCAAAATACATATTGCATAATAAGGATGGTTGCATGGCACAGGTCGTACAAAGCCGGTTAAAATCTAATGCAATCAAATCTAGTTTCTGGTGCCATATTGTTATCAAATAAACGTATTCGTATGTTTAATAACATTGCGTGATTGACGCCGCCTGGCGGTCACCCGGCAGCACAGGGGGACTACAAAAGCACAACATCCGGGAAACTGAGTTCACGCGCGCATGACACAGGTAACGGTCTGGTGCACCTTTCTGTGTGTGAGATCGCGCGGACTTCACCCGGTCTTGCGGTTGTCCAGAACCGGACACTTTGTCGTGGAAAGGATCGAAAACTGTAATTAGCCTGTGGATTAATGAGTCCGCGTGCGCTTTCTGCTGTCATTACTGTGGCAACAGCGACATCTGCCGAGGACTCGAGCACCAAAACTTATGTTTTGTTCTATTATTTAGACGTTTAAACAAAGGTTTGTGTGATGATAATCTTGTCTAAAGTAAAATAAGAACACTATTTTCAAGAGGGCATTAGGCGTTTTTAAAAGGTTGTTAAAAGTGATTAAAAAACATGCTTTCAATCCGCCGGATTAAATCACACAATACGGGAAATTTCGTATTTTTTGTTTCATTTTGTTTCCGAGTTATTAAGACGCGATATTAAGATGTTTTAACGAGCAATGCGTTATTTTCCTGTTTCACATTTTAAAAATCATTACTGGAAGTTAAACGTACCTGAGGTGTCCATCAGTAACGGAGAATCATGTGATCAAGCCGCCGCTACTTCCGGAAGGTTAAAGGTCATGATTTAGGTTGCTGATAGCGTCACCTCCAGGTCTCCACTGAAACAACTAGATTCTATATGACTTCTTTCTAATTTATATTTAGCACACATCCACATTTCTGCACGTGTCTCATATACAAACCTAAATTTCGTTTAATTATTTTTTTGTAACTGACCTTAAGGAACCCGTTAGTAAACATTTTCAACCGTCAATTTTTGCAAAGTTGAACACAGACACTTTCCAAAGTTCAGAACGGGTGTGCAATTCCTTAAATGCCAATGTGCCTAAATAAACAAAATGCAAAGTAGCAGACAAGTGTGCGCACGTGTGTGTGTTCTAATGAATTGGGTGCAACACATGTGTGCGGATGTTGTTTTGATGGCGGGATGTGCTAAAGCGGGACTTTCCTGTTTCATGCGTGTTCCGGCTGGTAAATGTGTTTGAGTAATGGAACCTGTCTGGAATGATTGACTCTCAGGAGACAGATGAGCGGTGTCAGGCTGTCAGCGTGAACTCTATCACACCACAGCGTCTCTTTCAGACTCGGAGAACAGAGGGGTGAGACAGACAGACTGAAGGAGTGCAGCTCCATCTCTCTGTTTGCTTTCCCTTCTGCTAGCAATCTTTTCCCTCCAGCCCTGCACATTAAACAATTTACCCAAACTTTCCTCGCAGTGCCGGGGCACAGACAGGCGCTAAATGCTCTAGCTCAACAGTAAACAGCATCTCAGATCTGATCTTAACTCATTTAAATTCATATTCTGCCTTCCTTCTGTGTGCCAGCACTAATAATATGCTAAAACATTTGATATTTAAAACAGCTCCCAATGTTGAGAGTGTTATTCCTCTCTGGCGGAGAGAAAACAAAGACTGAGTGAGGAACGAGAGTGGTTGTGGGGATGAGTGGAGCGATGGAGTGTTAAAAGCCAAGGGAAGAGAGGTGAGTGGTCAGGATGAGCCCCCGAGCTGAAGACCCTCTGCACAGAAGGGTCAGAACCACAGAGACGGAGGGAAGTTCTACTGTTTTTACAAGCATCACCAGAACAGGGTTTTGAACTTAAAATGGAAAGGAATCCTTGCTTCATGAAAGCATGGGGAATATATCGTAGGATAATATTCAATACAGACTTGGATTTAAATAAAATGCTTGATAAAAACATTACTAAAAATGACGAGTAATACTTAAATATTTGTTACATTGTCTTCTGTTACATCATTGTCTTTCATGTACTTTGAATTGAATTGAAAAATCCTTTATTAGTCCCACAGCGGGGAAATTTCACGTCACAACAGCAACAACAAATCCAAACAAATAAATAAACAAACATCACCTTGTATTAGTGTTTATGTGTATATATACTGTTTAACAATTTGATTAAAAGTGTGTTATGATTATAATTTATTCATATTAAATGTAAAAACTTTTCGATAGACTACTTGCTTTTATTTTTCACATAAGGATTTTCAAGAAGAACGGACCAATTGCAGGGAACAATTAAAATAACAACAATAATAATACTAATAGCAATAATAATAATGATGATAAAAACAATGTTGACGGATGCTAGGTTGCTAGCAAGATGTTGACAGATGCTCACAAAATAAAACAGACACTGAAGAAAAAAAAAAGAAATAAACACGTAACTATACAAAGTCGGGGCAAGGAAATACAGTAATATACAGTAGACTCCCGCTTAAATGTAGAAATTGATGCTCAGAGCTTTGCACATATCTATCCAGGAGGTGTGTATTACATGACCACGCCCACACACCAAGGAAACCAACCTCAAGTGTCTCAACGCTGGGAGAATAATCAGTGGATCATGAGGTCTTACACGCTTCTGGACATCTCTTCTGTCACGTCAATAAACACATTTTTGAAACTTGTGTGATTGTGAACTTTTGTGTACACTATGGGAATGCGACCTAAATGGGTGCACACTAAAGGCTACTGTACAGGACACGATTACCCAGTGGTGCAAAGTACTTGAGTAAAAGACTTTGTTACTTGAGTATTTTGGCTGCTTTTTACTTAGTATTAAAAATACAAGTAACTTTTACTACTTGACTACATTTTTTATTTAGTATCTGTACTCTTTACTCCACTACACTTAATTTTACTTGCTACATTGTGATTGTGCGCAACCAGTATCAAAATATCAAAACAACAAAGTAAAAACATAGAACTCTCTTTTGGGAACTGTCAGGATACCAATCCTAACAATTTCATTGTGTATCTTGTGCTAATACTAATGCCAACTACATGCATGGAAACACGCACGCGCACACACACACACACACACACACACACACACACACTCATATCATAGCGGGGTCCCACTATTGACTTAAAAAAAAATTTGTCCTTTTTTTACCTTTATACAAAACCAAAAATCCCCTATGCCCTAAAATCCCACATGCCTCACTTTGGGATAAAAACTTAGCATTCAGGGCCCCACTTTGACCTTAATGCCTTTACACACACACACAGACTTGTTAAAAGTATCAGAATTAACACTCAGTTCAGTATTAAATCTCAAAACAAAAAAGTAAAGGAAATATTTGAGTCAATTTTGGAAGTTCTTCAGTACAAAAGTGATTGAGAAGTGTATTTGAGACCTAGAGTGTGTGTGTGCGCATGTGTGTGTGTGTGTGTGTGTGGAGAAGGAAAGCTCTGCTCTGAGACTAATTAAATGAGCAGAAGCCAGGAAGTGTTCTGAAGAGAAGCCATGGCTGGGCCGAGACTGAGGTAATGATGGAAAAAAGGATTTAGTCTATCCACCACTTCTCCATCTTCTCGTCTCCTTTCCTCGTTACTGAGCTGGTGCCCGTGTCCCAACACAGTGTGTGTGTCCCAGCGGAGGTCTGCTCTGCTCTCAGCATCTCCTTCACCGGGCCTGAAACTCACATTAACTGACAGGTCCGCATCACGCAGCGGTCCAAACTTGATATACAATGATACATATTTAATCCTCTGCTGATGGCTGATTTCAAGCGCACTCCCAGGACCGAGAACTTCTCATTCAAGCACAAATGTTCCTCGAGTCCCGTTGTGCTTTCTGTTCCATCTGAGCAGCATTTAAAGAACGGTCCCTGCAACACAAGTGTCATTCCTGGAGAACATGAATTAAACATGCGATTCCTGCTGAAGCCCTCGGAATAAATGAAGCGACTAAGTCTGGGTGCCGAAAACTTGACAATTAAACTTTGTCAAATGTATCGTTAAAATGTGTGAACGAAGAATGTGAACACTTCTGCAATTGATGCAAGAGTAATTTCTGCTTTTAAATATTAAGTGTTGGTTTTCTAAGACAAGTAAAAGAAACACAGAGTGAAGAAATTTACAGAAATGGAGGAAAGAGTTCACAGTTTTTACAGGCAAATGGGTTTCAAACATATTTAAAAAGAAAAGTCCTTGTGAAAAGATTTGAAAACATTAGAACATTATATAGGATGCATAATTAACTATGAATTATACTATGAATAAACTATACAATAAAGAAAAAAATATTAAAAATACATAATTTTTACTTAGTTTTTTTTTTACTTTTTTTTTTTAATAAAATATGATTCAGAAGAACACATTTTGCCACGTTCTTCTGGAAACTGCAATGCATTGTAACAATTTTTCCAGGGAAAATAAATAAATCTATTAAGTAAGCATTTAGTGAATCTGTTGCTGAAAATCTAAATATTGCTGTTATAAAAAAATAAAACAGATCTCATGAATAATTCATATCTAATGTGTTACACACTTTTTTTTTAATAAAACATGTATAAAAAGAACATCTTCTGCTAAGTTCTTCTGCAGTGCATTGTAACAATATTTCCAGGAAAAATAATTTAATCTATAAAGTAACATTTAATCTGTTGCACAATACATAAATATTGCTAATATAAAAAATAAAACCAAGCTCATTAATAATTCATTTTTCATTCAACATTAATAATCTAATGTTGAGTTTCCTCCACATTTTTGCCTTCATTTAAATATCCTGACATCTTCCCACTGTACTAGAAAAGTTAAAATATCCTGATTTAACAAGATACTTTTTACTTTAATATTTCATATATAGTGTTCACAAAAATACAAATAGAGTACAATTGTTCATTTTTATTTCTATTCTAATGCAAAATATTATTTATTTCTATTCTAATGCTTTTCTAGTAGCTCAATGAGAGTAGAGATTGTGTTTGCAACACCAGATAAAGGGTTTGATCCCCAATGAAAGCATGACGTTAATGCATTAGAAAACTGCATTCGAAAAAAACGGATATAAAAGCCACTGTTGTATTTTCATTTTTGTGTGTGATCAGCCAACAAAAGTTTTTATAATTTCTGTCTTTCCTTTCTCTTTAACAAACCAATACACTGCAAGTTTTACTGACCTCTGGATTTACAAACGCAGGCCTCGGAATCAAGCAAAGTTCACAAAGAACCTTTCACAAATCTGATTCGGAGAAAAAAAGCAGACACAGAATGAATGAGAATAAAACGTATTGAGGATCAAAATCGAATTTCGCAAATCACATCACAGCGATGAAGTGATAAAGCGCGACGCATCATCAGACGTGAGAACAATAACTGACTGGAAGATTTCTCCTCATATTTGCCTTCAAACCCTGTGTGATTTTAACACATCCAAACTTTGCTTGCACATAAAAGGCCAATTTTGACTTTCACAGTGTTGAAATCTGCCAGTAACCGGCACGATATTTCCAGTGCTGCTGACGCTCCTGCCCCAAACACACCGGCCTATATTCTCTGGATTTGCTTGATCTCAGCAGCTCATAGACCGCCGGTGTTTTGATGCTGCAAGCAGTATGACGACACAGTGAGTAAAATGCCAGAGGGAAAAATGCCCTTAAGGTGTAGTATCCGCACTCCTCCTTCCTTTCACCATCTTAATGTCTAAACAGACACTAAACGCCGGGTCTCCCTTCTGACAGCCATTTTAAACCAGACCGCACACAGACCCGCACTCCACTGGTTCTGCTGACACGCTTCTCACTGCTCAGCAGGAGAAAAAAAAGCCTCTTTTGAAATAAATTGCTTTTTTTCTTCATTTAAAAAAAAACGAAAAGTTCAGACGAAGACCGTGGGTTCAGAACAAGTTCAACCGAGCTGGTGGATTTTCAGTGATTTGTGTCGATCACCACAAAATAACGTGATGCTGATGTAACAAAAACGCTGTGAATACTCCAAAGGTCGGCAAAGTTCAAGTTCAGCTTATTTATGACCTGCACAAAATAAACAACGGAATTTAATGAATTAGTGTGAGATCTGTGGGACAAACACAGATGGTCAATTTCCCAGTGCCGATTCATCTGAGACACATGTTTTTGGAGTTTGGGAGAAAACTGGAGACCCGGAGGAAACCCACACAAACACAAAAGAACATGCAAACTCTGCACAAACCTTATACCTTGAGTCTCGATCGGTTCCTTCTTGCTGTGAGGCAACCGCGCTACCCACTGCTCCACCGTGCTGCCTCACTATTGTTTTTCATGCTCTTTATTATTATTTATATTATGTCGCTTTCGTTTGTTAGTTAACAAGTCCTCACAGTCCACAAATCCTAACAGTTTATGATGTTCAACTTATTATTTGTGCCTTCTGGGCAACCACTTTTCCTTTTTTCAAGCTTTATACTATTCCTCAATTCCACTTGTCATCAATTTTTTCCCCACTTTGAATGGGAGTCAGCGATCATCATAGAAATGTTGTTCCAGTTCGTAAAACGTATGTCCTTCATTCATCCACCATTCAACTTCTTCAAAGTTTCATTTTTTTTTTCCCAACATTTTCCTCGTTCAACATTTAATTTGACGTTTTATTCATTGTTCTGCTTTCAACTCTCTTTTCATTCTTTATGCTACTTTGTACTTGCACTGAGTATAAACAATTATAAGCAACTTTTACTCTCTACTCCACTGCATTTGTGATTGAGTAGCTGTACTTTTCACTCCACTACATTTGAACGAACACTTATCGTTACTCATTACATTTTGATTGTGTGCGACAAGCCGAAATCGATTTATAACGCGGTTAATTTCTTGGGCGAATGAGGCGATTTTCGCCATCTTTAGGCTGCTGAAGGAAATGGTCGTTATTTGTGAATTAGAAACCACAAGAACGCAAATTAGGGGCGCGAATTGTAAAATGTGTTTTACAAATGTTATTATATAATATATTCAGATTAATCATTTTACTTTGTATCTACTTGCAAATTTAAGTGATTGAGACTGACTTTTTGTTCTTTTTATCTACTTTGTTCTACCAGTTTTCAAACATTGAGGTAAAATTCTGTTTCTGTCTTGGAAAACAATAGTTTGTTTTCACATTTCTTTTTTTTTTGGGCCTCTATTGAGCACAAACTTAAGTTCTTTTAAATTTGCATATTTTGCTACTTTGACTCAAGTCTTTTTGAAATTGGTGACTTGTTACTTGTATTGGAGTAATTTTTTACAGTAAGTATCCGTACGTTTACTCAAGTATGGCTGTCCGGTACTCTTTACACCCCTGATTGACAAGCATGACAAGCTCTTCAACCAGAAACTGCATTGTTGTTTGTCAATATGGCCACTAGGGGCCGTATTAAAATTGTGCTCTGCATTTAACTATCCAGTAAAGCTACAAAAGAAAAATAAACCTAAGAACAATCTCACCGGCCAATTTTCTGTCTGTCTAACTATTACTAAGACGAGGGAGGTTCGGGAAGCCAAAAGAACATCGTCTCTCCAGAGTGGCGACCCCTATCCTCCTCACAGACGTCACCGAACGCTTCCCACCTTTACAGTAACAACATTCAAGCGAGATGATGCTGGACCTAATGCCCTATCTATCTAAAGTCTGGCAAAGAATAACCCAACAAACCATTTGTAATTCAGCCCTCGGCTTCCTAAACGACCCCTACAAACAGTTCCTGGCACGGCAGAGATGGTTCACAAGCAGAGGTGTAAAGAGTACCTGAAAAACATAATTGATTAAAAACACCTTACTGAAAAACATTACAAGTTAAAAATCACCAAATATTGTGTGAAAGTTGTAAAGTATCCAATTTTAAAATAGCTTAAGTATTTTACTCATACTGAATTTAGGCTCATAAATGAATGAAGAAATGTGTAAAACAAGACACTCTTTATTCAATTACGTTTTATTGCCTAATAGAAATCAAATGTAACTTCTCATTGTTTCAAAATGGCTGAAGAAAAAAGATTTTAAAAAGGAACAAAAAGTCAGACGCAGTCAAACTGTGCAATGGGCAAAAAAGTGCATATTCGCGTGATTTGGCTCATGAATAGTATCAGATGCAGATGGCGATATCATCACAATATATACTCTTAGATATCACCCAAGAAACTACCTGCGGTAGAAATAGATGCAGACTTGGTCTTTATCATAGTGATAACATAGCCATTTACTTAACACCAACAACTAGATGATCAAATGAATAAAAAGCAACAATTCTCTTACATTTTCACACGTGCGCTTTGAGACAGTTAAAACTGTGAAAAGCGCACAAATGCTCAGAACTTCAACTTGTAGCGCACAAGTACAATGTAACAAGTAAGTGTCCATTCAAATGTAGTGGAGTAAAGAGTACTGATACAGAGCAAAATAATGCTAGAAATAAAAATAACAAAAATGTTGTCAATTAGAGAGTAAAGAGTTGCTTATATGTTTGATACGTACAAGTACAAATTGTACAAACTCCAAAATACTTAAGTAAAGTAACAAAGTCCATTTCCTCATGTACTTTACACCACAGTCCACAAGTAGTCGCTTAAAAAAAAAAAAAAGAAAGCGTAAAAGAGCAGCCAAGATGTGGACACCACAAAAGAGTTGGACAAGAGCAGGACAGACGACTGTAAAAGACAGGATGTCCAACGCTGATCTCAGAACAGCATTCACACACGTGTTCAGGGCACAGCATTAATGTAGAGTGGGACTCAGGTAGCAGCCGACTGTCAATCATTCATCCATCCACCTGACTAATTGGCTTCTTACCCTCTCTCCACCCGGCTCCTGTGCTAACCGCTCGCCTCTGGCAAAAATGCAGATGAGCGCTGGAGAAGGCGTCTGGCGGAGGGAGGGAGAGGAGAGGAGGAAAACTGCAGCTTTAGTTAATTATCTCTCCGAGTCAGTCTGTCCGACAGCAGCCCACACAGCGCACTTATGCTAAGCAGCAAAGCATCCTGGGAATTGGAGTGACAGCTCATTTTCCTCCTGCAATTTCATATGAAAGGTGCACTGGAGACCGGCACCGTTCCTTCCATCTATCCATCCATCCATCTTTACCTCCATTGGCTGTTGTCTTTTTTCCCCCCTCGCACTTGTTCTCCCTCTCTTTCTGGGTGGCGAGGACTCATGGGATGTAGGTTTGCTAGCTGTCAGTGACACTGTGTATGCGCGCGCTCTCTCTCTCTCTTTCTCTCCCTCCATCTCTCTCTCTCTCTCTCTCTCTCCCTCTCTCTGCACTGACAGCGGCTTGTTGACAAACGCCAGCAGTCATCTCGGCACCCTGGGAAATCTCTGCTACCATTTTGTCAGCAGAATGACAGAAGCTGTTAATGTCTCAAATTCTCCCCGTGACAGAGAGCCATCTTGTTGACAGTGTTTGACATTCTGCGCTCAATTCATGTCGTCCATTTTAATTTATTAGATTTTTTTCCCCGTTTTTATTTTTTATTTTTGCGCCTCCCCTCCCCACGTGGTCTTCCCATGGCACTTGGCGGAAAAATTAACAGTTACTCGATTCGTCTGAATGTAGCTGTGGAGCCGCTAATGATTTTTGTCCGTTAATGAGAATTGTGTCAGCGGCCTGTTAAAAGTGAAATAAATCTTTCGCTCTGTATGAATCCGCTGGCATGGCTCCTGCCGGCCGCGATCGATAGCATTTACAAATTAGAGTTGAGGAAAAAAAATCATTTATTCCCTCTCTTGGGCATTTACGAAAAGCAAAGAGACAAAGTTCCGAAAGTCAAAGCAAAACAAAACAATATGCTAAACACGACGACCTGCGAGACAGGCATGTGTATAAACAGATGTGTACAAATTAAAAGTCTTTAGTTTTGAAGAATCGTTTAGAGTACGCTTAGACCTTCAAAATAGAAATACTAAAATATGGTCCAAAAGCGGTTTAAAACATACTTTAGGACTGGACGGCCTTACACAAGACACACAAACAACTTGTCAGACTTTAAAATGGCGCTCAAAACAAACTGGCGACAAACTAGAAATTCAACAAAAAATATACGAAATTGAAATGTCACAAGACAGTGAAATATTTCTAAACGAAGTCACAAATTCAACCAAGCATAAAGACTTTTATTCTCTGGGCATTCACGTGCTATATTGTTTAGTCGATACGGGACAATCGTTCTTCTTTAAACGCGCGGGAGATTTCTGCAGGTGCGCGCGGGAGCAGGAGGAAGACATTAAAGTGTCTCGCTCCACCTGTCTCTCTTTCACCTCCATCTACGCTTGACGGGGTGAGAAGTGTGAGGCAGATTTGTACCGACAGCACCGAGCGCATTCTCCAGTCAAATGGCATAAAAGGAACGCGGCTGATCAAAGCGCGCGATGCGGCTCCCGTCTCGCGGGTTCGCGGTGTTTGAAGGTTAAAACAAAAAAAAAAAAAAAGACGACGACGACGACGACACTCAACCGCTATTTACATTTTACTGCGTTTTGCATCTGGATGAAAACATTTTCTCTTCCTCTTCTGTTTCACTCATGTTCAAAATCTCTGAAGCGCTAAAACTTTTTTTCCCGCGCAGATAACAACATTAATTCGCAAATATAGAAGTAGGCTAGAGGCGAAAAACGCTTGTTTGGAAAAATATTGGAATTAATTCGTTTAAAAATAATTTAATGAGCTCGACGTTTTATGAAATGCAAAATGGTGGCAAAATGAGCGATCTGAGGGAAAACAGCGTGTATGGCGAAGAGATGGAGGAAAGATAAAACGCCGTGGTTTCGCGAGGGAGCGGGGCGCGCGCTCACGAGGGATCGAGACGCCGGCGCGTTCCAGTCCAAAGGCGATATTTGTAGTTCGCATTTTGAGGAGTTGAAATGCTCGTATTTACACACGAAGCAACCCTCAGCGGGACGTGTTGATCCTCTGGGTGCATGTGAACACAGTTACACATGCGGTAAACAGTTTTTCTACGAGCGCGCGCTGCACGTGACGTAACGGGACGCCTTCATCAGGAAATCCTTCATGAATTCGCTGATGCAAATATATACGTTTCCTGCAGAATTGTCAGATCTTTAGGACTAATTTATATTTATTCATTTTAAACTCGAATAAACAACGTTCTAACTAAGCTCACCGTGGATAATTGTAACCATGGGCCTTTTCTTCAACTGGTTCAGTGTCTTTCTTAAAACGATATTCACAAGTAGAATAATCACACATTCTTCCAACCAGAAGTTGATTTTAAAATGCCAGTGGCACTTCAAAAAGCATTTTATAAAACAGCCCCTCTTGTTCGTCAAAGACACTTTTATTGTTGTATTATGAATGGGAAATGAGTGAGAAAAATTTGGCATTTTAAATAGTTTATTTATAAGTACTAATGCAGAACTGCTCCAGTGTTGGACCGGCTGGCATCTGAGGCACAGATGAGTTGACTTAAGATTGCGTTTACTTTTTCACACCATAAAAAAACCCAGTGGAATGGAGCTGTTCTATATAACAATATCACTCAAAACTACTATGAACACCGAGAAAAACAGCTGTTGTTATTTCCATTCAGTTTAGTTCATTCCTAACCACATCCGGTCCATCTTTCAACAACTTCCTGTCTTGATTTCAACCAAATAAACAGTCACAAGTGCTTTAACATTCTAGACAAATAAAAAAAAGATGCGAGTGATCCACCAGCATCTCCTCCTCGACATCAACTCAGCTGACATTCTTGACCAAGTTTAAAACGACTTCTTTTCCAAGGCAATACCGCATGTTAGTATTTACAGTCGTGAATCATGGAAGTTGAAACTGCGTGGATTATTGAGGATAAGCTTCTATCACCATAGCGTGACCCTGAAACAGACACGAGAGAGGGTGTCAGATGTTTCTAGACTCAGAGATGGTGTGGAGATGTGCTCACCTGTCCACCAGCAGCACACGCAGCCACCAGGCCGTACTGACCACCTTCCTTCTGAAGCCGGTTGGCCACGGTGGTCACCAGTCGACAGCCCGTGGCAGCAAAGGGATGCCCGAGAGACAGCGATCCTCCCCATGTGTTGAACTTCTCCATCGGGGGGGCACCAACCTGTAAAAAAAAGACGCATTATCCATTTATCCAAAGCAAGAGATTTAAATTACTAAAGGTTGGATTCCACCAGGAGAGTCTTCAGACTAGCTTCTCTCACTCAAAGGCTGAATAGTGAAATTTCATGAAATTTCATGAGCTTTGGAGAAAAAAAAAAAAAAAGAAGCAACCTTTGGTTTACCAGACGAAGAAAAAAAAAAACCTTCACATTTGTTGTTCCAGCAGTCTTTATTTCATCAAATCTTTGAGGATTTTCTTTTTAAAACTGATTTTTAACCATCCCTCGTGCGAATACACATACCTTAACTTTTCTTCCCATGTAAGTTTGCGCAAACCAGTCAGAGTCCATCGCCTTCAGGTTCGCCATTATCTGACCCTGATAAACACAAAAAAAGCAATGAGATGCAAAGAAAAGAGAAACACTACAATGAAAAAACAAATGCAAGGCAGTTTAAATGGAATCTCTTACCAAAATGTTAAAAAAATTCATGCGATTTCACACAAGATTCACACAACAAATGTTATATTATATATTATTATTATGACAAAATGTAATTGCTATTGTATTTCTAATACTAATCATTTATCTTAAATCATTATTTAGGACTACCAGTACAAACAACATACAAACAGCACTTTCCCGTCACTTCCGCTATAGTCTAAATCCATATTTGTACCAAAATTTTATGTAATAGAACCAAGAATCTAACGACAAATGTTATTAGAATAGTGAAGTTTCAACTCTGCACTTTTCATTAACTAATATGTTAAATTTATTAAGTCAGTCAAATTGAAAAATATTTTCTAAATTTCAACAAAATTAAAATGATTAAATATGTTATGAGGATAATATAGGTATGTAAAATGTGCACGAAAACCCAACGCAGAGATGCTCACAGCAAAAGCTTCGTGAAACTCAAACACATCGATGTCCTGCAGCGTCAGGCCGCTCTTCTCTAAGACCTTCGGGGTGGCGTAGGTCGGCCTGAGAAAAAAAAAAACGAAATGGGATTTATTGTAAAACACGTACAGTCTTCTTTCCCCCCAAAATATTCTGATGCAACAAATACAATCATTTTACATGATTGCCAGTTTAATAAGGCTTTCAGAAACGTCTAAAGAAACATTTCACTTTACACAGAAATAGGAATAACCTAAATATTATATTACCTTCAAATATAAATATCATGTATTATAATATACTGTATATAACTATAATTTAAATAACTAAAATATGAAATGGTTATTAACTACCATTATCTAATTCCGTAACATTTTACATTTCTTGGATATTTCACGTCGCGTGGAACTCAAGGTGAGCGCAAATCCTTCCAAGAAAGGAGCCTTTAACCGAACCACAGTGCCTTGTTTTTCTACAAACTGAATATCATTTATTCATCATCTCCCACAACACAACGCAAGCCACAACAATAACACAACAGAAGCTCAAACTGCTGGAAGAAGAAAAGCGGCAGGAACTCACCCGAGAAGCAGCTGGTCTTTGGGGTCCTGGGAAACATACACGAAATCTCTGAAGGTAAAGAAACAGACACGACATCAATGACAGGCGGCGTTGTAATGCGCGGCGTGACGTCTGGCTGCCGTGACAACGTTAAACACCAGCAGCTGCAGGAAAATGCACCGGCGTTGGGGATGATGGGGATGATGGGAAGTCTGGTTTTGTACCTGAGATATGCTTTAGGCTTGTAACCCATGGCGAGAGCTTTCTCCTCTGACATGATCAAAACTGCAGACGCTCCGTCAGTCTAAACAAAAAAAAAAAAGGAAGATTCAAAATGACGAATGGATTGTGCAGTGGCTCGTTTTTATTTTTTGAAAAAAGGACTAAATGAGCGTTTCTGACCAGGAAGGACGAGTTTGCTGCCGTCACGGTGCCGTGCGGTTTGATGAAGGCAGGTTTCAGTTTGGCCATCTGGTCCATGTTGGAGGGTCGTATGCCGTTGTCTTTAGACACGATGTCCTTCCCTGTGACAAGGCAACTCTGTTTAGTAGTGCAATCGTTCATGAGCGAGTAGTTACGCTTCGTATTGTAAAGTGAGGAACATATTTGTAATCCTAATTCCGGAAACCAGAAAAATGCACGCAAGTCACATACTTGGTTTTGTGCTTCAAACTCAAGGATGAATAAATGAATGGATGGAGAAGCAACTTTTGAAGCTGTTATGCCATACAGAAAAAAACTTTCATGAAAAAAGGCTGTTTTTTTTAAATAATTGATTTTGTTATTTTGGTCAGTGTCATGTGTTAGCATTTCAGATCAGTTGTCCCCAATTATCCCCAATT
Source organism: Paedocypris sp. Pulau Singkep (assembly GCA_017309775.1). Classification (NCBI taxonomy): domain Eukaryota; kingdom Metazoa; phylum Chordata; class Actinopteri; order Cypriniformes; genus Paedocypris; species Paedocypris sp. Pulau Singkep. Next base: position 87,906 of record MU204302.1, on the reverse strand, counting down.
GAAAAAAAAAAAGATTTACTCTAATCATATTGTAGCAAAATGCAGTAGCAATTTAAAGCGTTTCGTGAACATCGCAGTAATGTAAACCATTTTATTAACACTGTAGTAATATAGAAGCGTACCTCAACTTATGAAATTAATTCTTGCCGAGAGCAGATTCGTAAGGTGAAAATTTCATAAGGTGAAACGCATTTTGCATGTAAATGCTCTAATCCTCTATTTAACAAGTCTCAGACAAATTAAATTAAATTCAGACATTTTTTTCAGAAACTATAAAATATTAGTAATAATAAATAAATACATAAATAAAGAAAAAACACAGTTATTACATAACAGTGGTATCATTTGCCCTATGGTATTTATGAAAGTATATAATGATACAGGGGACAATTCACATAATGTACACGCATTAATCCGCCATCTTGAACATACCGGTAATCTCGTGACGGTGAACATTGTCGTTACAACTTTTGGTCTGTCGTATCTTGAAACGATTTTGAAAATTATTCGCAATATTTTCTCGTCTCTTCGTAATTTGAAACTTTTGTTAGTAGAGCCATTCACAAGTCAAGGTACGACTGCACATCGTTTTGTGAACACGTTAATCGTACTACTCCTTACTGTCACCTGTTTGTTATGAATTACTGAGAAAACCAGTCAAATGAAAAAGTTGTCAAGTCACCTGGCACTTTAAAGCTGATGACATCACTGAGCAGCCCGCTGTCTTGAGCTTTTTTGGCGAGTGTGTGCGATCGTAGAGCAAATTCGTCCTGCTCCAATCGCGACACGCCAAACGCTGCGGCAAGACGGTCTGCGGAGTGACCCATCGACTCGGCCGTGGAAAACTCTGCCACCGCTGGCAACTGTGAACGGTATTAACCGGAAACTTATGACACAATGCATTAAAAAATTGGTTAATCTTTTGCATAATCAAAAGTGCGCGCAGTACCTCGGGGGCGAGATGGGCGAGACGGATGGAGCCCAGCAGAGAGAGTCGAGCACCAAGGGTTTTCGCTTTATTGAGAGACAGCATCGTCTTCCTCATCTTACGACTGTGACGAATGGGAACATCCGACATGAACTCCACACCACCGGCGACTACAGCATCACACTGACCCGAGGCGATGTATCCCACTCCTGCAACACAAGTCAAGTGTTTGTTCCTTAAGTATTTAAATACTCAAATCATCCATTTACTCTTTTTTTTTATATTATTCATTTATTAGAGGACAGAGGACAGGAGGATGGCTGGGGTCAGAGTGGAATATCCTCAGGATAAAAAGAGGAGGAAAAGGATGATGTGGCGACCCGAAAAAGTAGTAGATTTATTTATTAAACAACTAAAATATACAACTATATAATACACACAGAGATTAACAGACAGATTCTGTCACATTTTAATTCAGACGATCTGACACTCATGAAAAATAATTTCTTCTGTGAGTCCAAATTTAATTCCTGTACAGTTAACATGACAGAAAAAAAACATTATTCTGACCATATATATTATACAATAATACAGTCGACGCCGCTTAATCGGGCCACATCGGCACACAACCATTTTGGCCCAATTAAGCAGCGCTGGACACTACATCCTTCCGTAACCCCGTCCTTTTCAAGCTACGTTGTGTGTGCTCTCTGCTGACGAAACAGTTTTTGTGTGTATGGTGTTGATCTCCGCTCATCCTGATTTCCTTCTCTGTATTGTAACAACATTCCTATTGCCTGACGGAACAGTTGCTTAAACATTTGCTTTTCTACGTACAGCAATTGAGCATCGACCTTATGTTCAGGGAATTTGTTAACAACAGCATAGAAGATCCTTGCTGATGCGGATAAATGCTTCATGTGTAGTGACGTGTAGTAGCGTTTGAGTAAAAAAGAGACATGGGCTTGTCTTCCCCTCTCTAAGAAGCACGGACATACAGCGCACCAGGAATTATGTGCGTTTACATTTGTTTTCACTTTCGTTAAATGCTGGCGGGTTATGGCAAATTTTTCTCATTCTCCATCAAATTTGGCCCAATACAGAGGCTTTTTTTGCCCCAATAAAGCTGTGGAAATTTGCATTATGAGATACGATTTCTATTGGGACTTTGGGATTTGGCCCAATAAAGCGGCTGCCCCAAGTAACCAGTGGCCCATTTAGTGGAGTCTACTTAATAATAATATTATTAATTATATTACATAAAACACTACATAATATTTTTGAATTAGTAAAAGATCGTGATTAAACAACATATTGTGAAATCCTTGCGTCTTTGCGTTGGTCTTGGACTAAGAAAAGCGCTAGATTAAAAAAAACTTGAACTTGAACTTGATTTGTTTTTGCTCAAGGTCTTTCTCTTTTATTAATACAGTTATTATTATTTATTATTATTAATACAGTTATTATTATTTATATTATTTTTATTACAGTTTGGTAATTTCAGTGTTCAGTACCTGTGGTCATTGCTTGGTTTGAGGAAATACACGCCATGGTAACGGTATGAGCAGGAGTCTTGTCTGAAAATCCAGCACCGAGTGCCGCCTACAAGATAAAACATATGTTAGATATTACACTAATTATTATCTTATTATATTGTATTATTTATATAGCCTATACGATTTATGAAACATTCAATGTAAATGTTTGACCAACCTCTCTGCCCACATTACTGGTCTTCACTTCCTGGATGACAGTTCCGTAGACAATATAATCCACAGTTTCTTTAGGAATACTGGTTTTGCTCAGCAAACCCCTGACGAGAAACACACACACACACACACACACATACAGGTGAGTCTGCATAGCATGAGTGAAGCACAAGCGACCGTGTGGTGACTTACTGTAATGCACCTCGTGCCAGGTCATGTGGCATCAGATCAGCGTATCTGCAACGAAAAGACACACAGATATGAACACCTATTCAATCCATAGTTTATGTGCTGTACAACAAAAATAATTATATTAAATTAAATTTTTTTAGAAAATAAATTAAAAGCACTACAGGTTGCCATATATTTTAAAATCATACTTCGACACGTCTGAAAACAACTTTCCTAAAAATACTAAATCTAAATGTTCCTAAATGTTAAAAAAATAAATAAGTCTGTGCCGCGACATAAATAAATTGGTGCCAGGGATGTGGGGTATCGTTCTGCAGAAGCTCCAGACTCACGTGGTGCCCGAGAGGAGGAAGGGCGTCCGGACTCCTTCAACAAGAACGATGTTCTTTACTCCAGACCGGGCCAGACTTTTTTTAGTCTTTGCTGTTTGTTATTAAAGATAAAAGAAAATCTTGATATTATAATCACTTCACAAACATGATCAATTTAAAAAACAAAATAACAGTAACCGAAAATATCTTATTAATAGACAAAAAAACAATTGAACTCAAATTAAAAAAAAAAAAACTACATTAAAATTTATTAAACCATGAAACTGCTTTTTTTTTTTTGCTAAATTGTCATGTCACCGCAAAAAAATAATGTGCAGAAAAATACATTTAAAAATTATAAAATATTTTTTTAAATCACACAATTATTATAATCCGAACAAATTCTCTCTCACTCAGTATACAATATTTCAATTTTAAAAATAATTATTTTTTAAAATTTATTTTACGTTTTATAGACTAATTTTATAGGATTCGTTTCTCCGTCAAACAAAAGTGGTAAACCGGTGGAATAAGAGCGACAGAAAAACATTTCACAAATCCGAGAGGAACAAAACCTATCGTAATCCGATTTTCTTGTTGATAGAGTCGTAAAACTGATTATAATCCAAGGAACAATAACACAGTTTACCTTGTGCTTGCAGATGGACAGATGTGCTGAGAGACCGAGCTGCGGGAGAAACAGACACTCGTGTTCAACTGTGTGAGAGCGAAGGCTTTTCAGCGAGTCCTTACCGAAGCGGAAGGCCTGCAAAGTCGACGCCGGACTGCTCCGTAACAGCACAGCGGCCATCTTTATCAACCTACGTCAAGCCAAGTTACACAAAATAAGGAAATGTGGACATTTGAATCAACTCAAACAAATCAGCTCAAAAACAAAAGAAAAACAATATACGAAAATCTGTCGAAATTCTACCCCTTACTCTTCAGAAGTAGAGATAAATAGACAAATTGTTGGATGGGCGGACGGGTGTGAAGGTGGCTGGATGACAGATGTGTATATAGATTAATGGATTTGAAAATGGATAGTGGTTTGATGATCGGATGTGAAAGTGGATGAACAGATAGATCAATTTTATGATGGATGATTGATGGAGGTTGGATGGTCGGACGGATGTGAAGGTGGATGGATGATGGATGGATTTGAGGGTGGGTGGATGGATGGAGATTGGATGGTCAGATGAAAGTAAAGGTGGATGTAAAGATGGATTTGAGGATGGCTGGTTGGATAGATGAAAGTGAAGGTGGATGGACAGATAGACAGATAGACAGACAGACAAAACAGAAAAAGATCTAAAAATTGATCGGCTGCGACAACAGATATAGAAATAACAAATAATTGAACTTTATCAAATCATAGCGTAACCTCGCAATGCTAAGAAAGCCCTTACGATAGTTGTGGAACAAATACCGTTAAACCGAATAGAAAGCCACCTCCAATAGAAGGCCACCATGACAGCAGAGTTGAAAAATAGAACGCCATGGCCTTCTATTAGAGGCTTTACAGTATTTGTGAGCAAACATTTGAGAAAGGTCTATGTAAAAAGCAAAAGAACAGACTTGAGAAAAACAAATAAACGACTATTACTTATAGGCCAGTATTACAACTGTATTTTTAATATTCTGTAAAAACAAAAAAAACGCTATACAATAACAACAGCATTGAACATTTTGAGTATATATATAAAACAATAATAAATATAAATGGACTGGACTGGCACTATGGAGACCGGTCAACTGTGTGACCTTTCACCTACTTCTGTCAGGAGGTTGAACAAGGGTAAATATAAAAACATTATCCGTTAAAACATCTGCTGAACATTCCACCAACATGACAATAGTACATTTATTATGCAAACTGACTCACAATGGCTAATTATTTACAAGACTGACGCACAAACTTTGAAACACGCTTATTCATTCTGCCTAATGCCCGGCCACGTTTAAAACACCTCGACATCCTAAATATACTCGCATATATCGCCCTCAATCAAAACAACCCGTTAAAATCATTGTTTACCTTCTATTTCAGTGAATGTGGAGAGAATATGACGTTTAATTTCTCGCGTAAGTCTAGTACTGCAGCTGTGCGCGAGCTTCAGGACCCCGGAAATTCTTAGTAGGCCGAATCACTGCCTTTAAAGAATATTTGTGAATGTAGTTCTGTTAAGCGAACGTCGGTTATAATGGAATTTTAATATGTTTTATATGATTTATGTCTAATTGGGTGAATAATTATAATTTTAGTCGTATTGAAATTGTCTAGCTAAATGTAACAGTAAAACTAAAACCAATAAGTTAGTTGTTTTTTGTTCACTGACAAGTGTCAGATGATAAATGTAGTTTCACAATTGTATGCATATTAAGAGACAATTACGCCAAAAAGGTTACGCTTCGGTTCCAGCGACGCTTTGTGGGAAGTGCAGTTCCTGTGTTTGAGCGCATCACTGGAGTGTTGTCGCCCTCTAGCGGAGGCCACTGACGTCACTTTACCTCACGTCACAGCGAATTCAGACTAAAGACTGAAAAAAAATATTATTCCACCCAAAAGAAGACATTATTTATATTTTGAAATGATATTTTAACAAAACGTTTGGCGAAAACTACAGATTTTCCCATAATAATACTTCAGCCAACTGCATTTCGAAATCCCAGAATTCTCTACACCACAGCCTCTGCTTTTAACTTTGGCTTATCATATCCATTTATAAGCCTTGCTTGTTTTTATCCATAGTTGTTTATTTTTGTTCATTTTTTTTCAACTCTTTCGGATTCGTTTTTGCATGTAAATACCACACAGTCGACATTTCTTCCAAACATGCCATCCAAAGGAAGAGTTCAGTAGTGATCACTGGTGATTTATTCTTTTCTGCAGGCGATCCATCAGAATAAAAGCATACAATTAACTTATACAACATAAAATCACAGTACGAATCCAGAACACTACTGCTGTTAAACATAATCTAAAGTACAAATGCATCTACATAGGGCGGTGAAACGCTGATTCACGTTGGTGTGAAGCTGCTTTCTCACGGGGACGGGGGTCTTCATCAGCGGGGGCTGCTTCAGTAAACTCTCATTACTGTCACCTAGTAATTACACAGCGCAAACTCTTTCTCTGTAACTTCAAAAACCCTCTCAAACTCTCAACTGTGTGTATCGAGTGCATCGCCCGAGAGGAATAAATCTGCATTCCTCTTTAAAACACCTAAACGTCATAAAACCTGTCAGAATTTCCACTTCAGCCACACAGATATTATTTAATCTGCTGTTTTTCATACGATGCACAAACTCTTTCTCAGACTTGGGGGGTTTATGGATTGTCAGTGGTACTTGAGTAAATGGACTTGTTTTTTGGCTACTTTGTACTTGTACTGAGTATGACAAATATAAGCAACTTTTACAAAGTAAATGTACTCTTTTTTTCACATTTCTTGGTGTCTTTTGAGCCTAAATTCAGTATGAGTAAAATACTTGAGTTCTTTTAAAATTGAATACTATACGACTTTTACTCAAGTCTTCTCAGAATGGGTGACTTGGAACTTATAATGGAGTAATTTTTACAGTAAGGTATCCGTACTTTTACTCAAGTATGGTACTCTTTACACCCACTGTGCATTTTGCAAAAACGTGTCTTCTGATAAAAAAAAAAACACAGAATAAATATTGTATTCTGTTGATTATTAAAACTAGCATTATATATATTTTTTGTTTTTTTTTATTCGATTTATTGGTGAATTTATTTGGGCTTACATCTTTCTGACCGGTTTCATGAACAAACAAAAGTTAGAGAATAAGGAAAACTTGACCAAGCAGGTGTAAATTATAGAGAGTTCATACGAAACATTTGCATAATAAAACATTCAAAGAGAATAAATTATTATCCACTTGTTGGGGGAGCAATAATCATCAAAGTAGAGAAGTTCCTCCTACGTTCATCTACAAACAGTATTACATCCATTTTCTATCGCTTCTACTGCACGAGTGACATCACTGCTCATTAATTCACAGTGGACCCTCCCACTGGCCTGATTGGCTAAATTATTTTGCGAACCGACCTCGCAAATTAATATACATATTTTTGCAAAACTGATTTTGCGAAGTACTTTGCGACTTAAATGCGAGTTTTGTCTGTTTCTGCTCATGGAAGCCACATGGTGAATCAAGTTGTCAGATTTAATTCACATTTGCATTTGAATTGTGTCCATTTGTGCATGAATTGATTTCAGGAATTGTGACTGAAACGCAATTGCAAAAAAATAGCCAACTCTTTTGAGTTTTGTCCTGGGATATTGCTCCATTAAACAGTGCAGTTATATATTAATCATAATTTGACAGCTCATAATCTGACACACACACTCCAGTTATAAAACATCTGCTGCTGAAGGAGATTTGTGTTTCTATATAAAATAGAATACACACACACACACACACACACACACACACACACACACACACACACACTGGGCAGACACACACACTTCATATCTTGGGTCTCCACCCCTTGATGAACTGCATTATTTTTTTGACCTGTAGTTTGGTGAGATTGAAGTCTTCTGAGAGGATTTCCTCCGTCAACTGAGTGAAAATAGAACCATCGATTCTCTCTCGGCTGAACAGGTTGACCACGTCATCTGAAAGGCCGATGAAGCGCAGACTAGATGAAACCTCCTCCACCGACAGCCAGCACAATTCTGCAGGCGGTCTCCACGTCGACTCGGCCCCGCCCTCCGCCCCTCTCACTAGGACGGGCGTGTCTCCTCCAGGATGGACGGAGATCGTGTCCTCATCTGAACTCTTCGCAGGTCTTGATGGAGAGTCCAGACTCTGTTCTGACGTCTCCTGATTGGCTTGTAGTTCCTTGGGGGTGGAACTAAGGAGGTCAGGTACCAAACTGGGGGAGTTCCTTTCACTGGTGAGCCAATCAGAAGAGTGGCCTTGTCCTGGATTTGCAAAAGGGTTCAGTGCGCCAAACGGTGCAAATCGGTTCTGTGCCACTGGTCGGGGTCTGGGACAGGTGGAGTAGTTCTTTTGAGCAGATTCGGTGCTGAGGAGAGGCGTGTTTAAAACGTTGGATGTGTAGGAACCGTTTCCTCTGGGGTGGGACCAACAAGCCTGAGCAGGCTGGGCGGGGTCGGGGCTTACGCAGGGGTCAGAGGTCACACAGTCGGCCCAGGTGCAGGGGTAACAGTACAGAGAGTACGAGTCTGGGGATGGAGAGCTGCTGCTGCTGCGAGGGGCGGAGCTGGAATAGAAAGAGACAAGGTTGGTCCATTGAGCAGAAAACATGAAGCCACCAGAAAAATCCTCTCTGGTTTTTTAAAAAGTTTATTCACTATTCACCTCTTTCCCCACTGAGGAGGGAAACCATCTTTCCGGAATCATCATTAAAAATGGCGCGGAACAACCAACGCATTGATTTTGCAGGTTTTTTTACCTGGCCACTGTCGCATATGTGCTTGCTCGCTGGTCTTTGACTTTGTCTTATCATAGTCTTAGTGATAATCATAGCCATTTACTTAAACATCAACAACCTGACGATCAAATGAATAAAAAGCAACAATTCCCTTACACATTTACACATGCGCTTTGAGACAGTTAAAATTGTGAAAAGCGCCCTACAAACACTCATATTATTATTATTATTATTACTGAGGAGAACTCTGTAGTCAAGATGGCCAATAGAGATGGGAAAGAGTCTTAGAGAACGTCACTGAACATAGATATGCCTGGTGTGGAGGAAGTGGATGAGGTTGAGATCCACTGAGACCGAAAACTCCAGGTTTAGGTTTTTAACTTTATGGGATTCAAATTTAATCTAATCTAATCTAATCTAATCTAATCTAATCTAATCTAACCTAATCGCAAGAAAGAGGAAAGAGCAGAAGGCATTGTTAAGGCAGGGGTGTTAAGATAACTCAGAGGGTTCATGAACTTTGACCTCCAGAGACATGCTTAATTAACGGTAATAATAATAGTGTTAACAAATCGTTCTACTGAAACAATTAAAAATACAACAAATCGATGGTTAAGTGGCAAATGACACTCATTCTCATGTTTGCTGTGTTGTCTGCCCGTCCTTCTGAACACATATTGATTCACTACGGCAGAGAATGTAAAGCCAAAAGTGTAAACTAGAGTGGGTGTGCGTTCATCAATATGTCCACTAGGGGCTGTAATGAAATTGTGCTCTGCATTTAACCAACCAGTGAAGTTACACACACAAACCCGGAGCATTAGGCAGCCTTAGGATGGCATATGGGTGTCAGGGGGCTAGGTGGCAACGCTTGGGTGGCAGGTCCAACTCCCTAACACTGGTCCAAAACTGCCTTTTACAAACAAAGAGCAGATAGATACTTAAAGAAAAAAAGTTTTCTAATTTTTGGAGTGTCCTTGGCAGTGAAACGCAATTGCCAGTTTTACATTAGGCACATTTGACAATAAAAATACTGTAAATACTGTAAATCCTGTAAGTGTGTGTCTCATTTCAAGATATTGATTAGTTTAATAATCAATACCTCTCTACTTGTTTCTTTTTCGCTAACTTTCCTAGCAGCTTTAGCTAGCTACAGTCATTCACAGCAGGACGTTCCTCAGATCTCCAGCACGTCACTGACATCTTGTCTTTGAAAATGCGTGTCACGTACTGCATTTAGGATTTCATTTTAAAAAATGGAAATTAAGAAAGATAGTTTAGTGTAGTTATCTATGTTTTGGCAACAGCTTTTCATCAAAGCCTTTCACATTTGGATTATTTGGCGCATTATTGTCATCAAAAACAGAATGTTCTTTCTTTTTCGTGTTGCCAATGTAAAAACAGCTAGAAACTACTAAAAAACTAAAAATTTCTAGAAAAAAAAATGTTGACGTTTAAACAAAGTCAGGACATTTATTTACCTCTCCAAGACAGCAGATGAATAGAAGGAGAGATTAGGATGGAGAGTCTGTGTGGGCGAAGTTTTGGGGAGGCGGGTCGGCACTGGAGGACTGGGGAGGGGCCCTTTACCACAGCGGGGTGGAAGAGGCGGGGCGTTTAAGAAGCGACACTCCTCCTTCACCTAGAGGAGAAACCAAAGCATGCGTTATAGTGAACAAACTTTATAAATCAAGAACTGAACTTATAGAATCTCTGTTCTTCTGTTGAGAGGAGAGATTGAAGTTTTCATAATTGACAGTATAAACAAGAATTTAAAGCTGGAACTGAACAATTTCTTGCATAAAACTGTTTGAAAGTGAGAATTATAATTTCTGTCACGGCTTTCTGTCACTGTACTTTCAGAATTTGAAATGTAATACAGTTCAAAAAATACTTTTTTTTTCTCCCCAAATACACACATTGCATAAGCCTTTGTGTCTTTTTAGGGGGGGGGGGGGGCTGCAGGGGGACAGAGTTCTAGAATGAGATGTTCCTTTATATTTAAAAACACCTTTTTTTATAAAAGATACAACAAAATTGATGAGAAATAAAATTGTTATTAATAATATTTAAAAGTATATTTATATCTATATTATAATCAATTATTTCCATTTGTACATTTAAGAGCTTTTAACTTAAATAATTTCAGTCAAACCTTGAAATGCTGGGATTCGAACCCACAGCCTTGATGTTGCTAACACCACATTCTACTGATTGAGTCACAGAAAAACTGACCCATAGTTACCATTAAAGCAACTTGTGCTTTAAAGTTAAACAAAGGCCTATATGATATAATTTATGGAAAAAAAATGTCATAAATAGATGTGGTTATTTTCCTGTGAGAGTATGTATGTATGTGTGTATGTGTGTGTGTGTGTGTGTGTGTGTGTGTGTGTGTGTGTGTGTGTGCGCTCCCAGTTCCGGTAAATGAGCACATTCACTCTTTAAAAGCAAAAGTATTAATAATTTATTCTTTAGTCTGGTGCTGCAAAGCTGTTGTGATATGAACAGCTCATCCGTGTCTGTGTGTTTGCGTGTGAAACCGCAATATCTGGACTGTTGCCTTGTACGATAAAAAGAACCTAACAAAGTGACAAAAACAATATTCATTAGTCATATTAGCATACTAGCTAACATATTAGCTTTTAAATATATTTTTATATTATTATTAATTGTTTTATATATTACTATTAATTATTTTTTTTTATATAATTTTAATAAATTTGTATTAGAAATAGAAGTAAAATATTCAGTAAAGAATTCAGTAAATTCTTATTACAATAAAAATACGCTTAATTGTTTTTTATCTTTCCAAATAGTAAATTAAATGTAAACAATGTACATGCACATATTTAACAAATGTTAAATACCGTAAGTTAAAATTGAAATTTTCACCCTGAGCACTTAGTTAAAAGTAGAAGAAAACAAAACGCTTGTGAAATACATGCATACTACATAAATCTAGAATATTTCAAGATTTTGCAAACAAAAAATCCTGCTCACAGCTTCAGATTTGGGAGGGACAGGGGGCGGAGTCGACACTCGCGACACTCTTCCTGCCTCCATCTGCACCATGGCGACATGGGCGGAGCCGACCGTCCCCTCCAGCGATGTGGTGGTGGAATGAAACGATATGAGGTTATGCTCCGCCTTCCCGCCACTCTCTGACGTCACCCCGAAATCTCCCTGATTGGTCCAGAGCTCCTCATACGGGATCTCAGTGTCAGCTGGCCAATCCGGCGTCACGTACTCCCGCTCGTCTCCCTCCCCAGACGGGGCGTCCCGGCAGCCGTGTGAAATAGTGTGCGCGCCCCCTCCGCCCCCATACACACAGAGAGAGAGTCTCTGCAGGGACGTCCCCAGCTCGTCCCGCCCGTAACCCTGCACGCAGACCCGAATCCGCCGTGGACTCAGACATTCCTCGGAAAAATCGGTTTTCACTTCTCGAACCGCGCGCGAGTAATCGTCCGGGTTGAAGTTCTCCTGGCAGCGTAGGGCACTCTGCTGCGCCACCTGCTGGTACGAAGGGTCCGAGCGCAATAGCCCCTCTGGCAGAGTGAAGCGTGGCATGTCGGTCAGCAGCAGGAAGTGAGAGGGCGTGACTTCCTCTTTGCGTAACACGCAGCAGAGTACCACGGTCTTGCTGATGATGCTGAGGAGCTTGTAGCGGTGGCCTTCTCGGATGGCGTGGAGGTCGTAGGGGTTCCTCGGGGGCCGCGAGGGCACCGACACGTTGACGGGCAGGCGGACGCGCTCGATGATGCTGCGGACGGTGTGCTCGCCCCCCCGCATCTGCAGCTCCTGGGGTGAGCGCGTGCAGAACTGACCGCGGCACTGGAACGGCAAGCTGATGCTCTCGTTGGTTCGATGGTTCATGCAGATCAAGCAGGGCATCTTGGTGCGGGCGGGACGTCCCAGAGCGCCCCCTGCCTTGCCCAGGCGCCGCAGCAGCGCGGTCAGGCGGGATTTCTCCCGGGTCGATTGCACGCAAAGCAGCTCGGCCTGACCCATGAGCGTCAGTTCATCGCCGGCTTGAAGTGAGAAGTTGTAGAGCTCACTATCTTCCGTAAACTCTCCAGAAACCACCTGGGGAAATTGGGAGAGAGAACACGTGTTGAAATGAGCACATCACTGCTGCCATGGCCCAATCTGTGTAGGTTAAACTTTGGGGATTACATGGATTTCTGCATGAATTTCTTGTATTATAGATATTTTAGTAGAACAGCTCTTGAAATTCTAAAGCTCTTTTGTGTACGATTCACATCAGACGATTCTTCAGAACATCAAAAGCTGATGTGTTTTTACACCAGTCGAGAGAGAGAGAGAGAGAGAGAGAGAGAGAGAGAGAGAGAGAGAGAGAGAGA
>MU204302.1:35320-74868 GCA_017309775.1 Paedocypris sp. Pulau Singkep | reverse complement strand
GTATAGATAGATAGATAGATAGATAGATAGATAGATAGATAGATAGATAGATAGATAGATAGATAGATAGATAGATAGATAGATAGATAGATAGATAGATAGATAGATAGATAGATAGATAGATAGATAGATAGATAGATAGATAGATAGATAGATAGATAGATAGATAGATAGATAGATAGATAGATAGAAAGATAGAAAGATAGATAGATAGATAGATAGATAGATAGATAGATAGATAGATAGATAGATAGATAGATAGATAGATAGAGAGAGAGAGAGAGAGAGAGAGATAGAGAGATTGAAAGATGTCAAGAGAGAATGACAGAGAGCGAGAAAGAGACATACAAAAATCCTGTGACCTTTTTATATCCAATTCTAGAATATCCGTCTATATTCTATAGAAAAAATTAACATTGTTATCATGAATTAGATATCAATATAACCCTAATATTACTTAAATTGCAACTGCATCCTGCAAAAAGAAATTGTATGGTAAACATTTCGCATTTCATATGCTAAAATAAGGTACGTAGTTGTGTGTCTTTTGGATTTTTATCATATCACAAAATCAGGTCTGTACCTTCACGCTGAATGTGATGGGCTCCATGACAAACACACGATCAGGAAAAATCCCTGCAATCTCCTCCACACTTGCAAAATACTGAACCGGCTCGCGGACATCCCGATCCTGGTCCAATAATTTAAACTTTCCTGTAAGGAAACAGAGAAGATGAACATTTACATTAGATTTAAATTATAATACAAGACAGCATATAAAAGCCTAAAATTTTCCCATATTGTTTTTAAACCTTCATTCAAGGATTATACACATTCTCTTTTTCTCTCACACACACACACACACACACACACACACACACACACACACACACACACAAACACACTTAAAGAGCGTATTTCTCATTGTCTTCTAGTCTCCCAGCAACAGCCGTTCTTTGAGTGGATTATTACGAGTCGATTCCACTCAAATAACAATCCTGACAAAACCTGACACAAATGTAGATTGGAATTTGTTCTTTTAACCAACCAATCACTGAACTGCGCATTCAGAAGCACATCACAAGAAGTTTTCAAAGACTAAAAACTCTCTATGCTGACAGAGACATCCTCGGAGATCACAATCACACCCATCGTATATGACGAGTGACTTAATTGACAAAAAAATTGAGTTCAAAGCATATTGCCATATCACTTCTGCTACATTCCTTAAGTGTCCATTATTATTTAAGCCTAGTTAAAGTTTTACCAGGTTAATGGTAAAAGAGAAAGAGCGACAGGAAAGTAAGAAAAAAAATAAAAAAGAATCAAAATGAAAGAAAGAAATGAAAAGAACAAAGGGGAAAAAAGCAAAGAAATGAAAAAAGAGAAAGAAAGAAAAAGAAAACAGTAAGACAAAAAGACAGAAAAAGGGAGAGGAAACAAAAGAAGAGAGGGAGTGAGGGAAACAAAGAAATAAAAGGTAAAGGAAATAAAGGGAAAGAAAAGAAAATGAATATAAAAAGAAAAAAGAAAAATAAAAGAATAAAGAAAGAAAAAAAAGGAAAGAAACTGAAAATAAAATAGAAAGAAAGAAACAAAGAAGCAAAAAAAAAAAAGAACATTGCATTTGAAAAAAAGAAAGAAGAAAGAAAAAATGAAAGAAAATAAAAAGAAAAAGGGGGTAAACGAAACAAAGACAAAGAAAAAAAAAGGGAACAAAAAGCAAAAAAAAAGAAAAGGAAAAGAAGACCAAAGAGGTGAAAGAAAGACCAAATGAAACGATGTGAATGAGACTCCCCAAAAGTGGGATAAGATTTCTAAATCCCAACTGGATTTTTAATATCAACTTTATTCTACATTCCTAAAATTGCATGTACAAAATATCTGTTAATCCCTGCCAATAAATCCGTGTAATCATCCTGCAGTGTGCGAAACATTCAGCCGCCAGACATGAGCTAACAGAGACTCAAATGACTTCATCCGTCACTCTCAGCATCTTTTTCTCCGGAAACCCCAACAGATGATCTCATCTGTCACCATATAAGGTAACAGCATCCCACGAGAGGAAGTCCGGCTCGGTAATGTCTGCTCTTCCGGAAGCTCGGAATAACGGACTCCTCAGCAGCTCCCGCGGGAATGACGTCAAGATGAGGTCATAATGAGGACTTTATGAATGAGCACTGAGCAGAACCCAACCCTGAGAGACGGACTGTTGTGGTCTTCAATCATTGGTCTTGAAGACTCCAAAAGACCTGACAATTGATAGTGGTCCTCAAAACATTTAGTCTGATTGCTGGTTTCGGCACGATGTGCTCCGATGCGATGTTAGTCAAGTAATTCACATGGAGACTGATTGTATCTGTGTGTGAGTGTGTGGAGACGGACCTTGTGTGTGTAATGGAGATCATCTGAGTGAACGTGTGTTAAGTGCTGGAATACAACAATCGATACACTGTTAGCAGCCAATCATCTCCCTCCCTGTCTGCCGGCTCTCAGCGCCTGGTCTCTAAAAGCTTCAACCAGAGGAGGACGAGAAATCTGCGTTCTTCACTTCTGATTCTCGTTCTGATTCATGTTCCTATTTATGTTTTACCTGTGGTGTACGTTTTAGCTGGTTATTGCATGGCAGAACTCACAAAATAAACACAAAGAAAGAAAGAAAGAAAAAGAAACAAAAAAACAAACCAATAAATAAACAAAGAAACAAACAAAAAAAAGAAAAAAAATAAACACAAAAAAATAAAAGCCAAATCAGAAAAGAAACAGAAAAAAGAAAGAAAAAAAGAAGCAGATGTCAGACATAAAGAATGCCAGAAAAAAGAAAGAAAGAAAAGAAACGAAGAAAGAAAAAAAGACTGAAGAGAAATGAAAAAAAAAATGAAAATAAAAGACAGAAAGAAAAACAAAGACAAAAAAGAAAAGAAAGAAAATAGAAAAAAATGAAAGACTGAAAGAAAGAAAGAAAAAAAATAACAAAAAAAATATTTTTGTCCTGAGAAAAGGAAAGAATGAAGGAAAGAAAAAAGAAAAAGAGAAGAAAGACGAATAAAGAAAAAAAGAGGAAAACAAAAAAGGAAGAAAACTTAAAAACGTGAAAGAGCGATAAAAGGGAAAAAAGATAAGGAAAAGAGAATTTAAAAAACCTCTCTCACTAAATTAGGGTAAAGCTTTATTAAAACTTTCCTCCCAAAATCATGTGACCAGGAGACTTTTAAATTGCTTTTAAATCAGACTAAATTTTAAGCCTGTTAAATTTCCGTTAAGAGTGAATGAGAGTGTGAAGGTTTGTGTCCCACTCTGTGATTGGTTGGCCACCATTCCGGGGTGTGTGTCCTGCCTACACGCCACAGTGTCTCCCCGTGACCCAGAAATAGAAAAGCAGTCAGAAATGGGTCACCTTGATACTGTAGTGGGATGTCAATTTTGGGTCCGATGACGTAATGACCCTCCTCCAGGCTGTGGGCGGTGACGGTGGTCCACTGTCTGCAGGAGTGAAGCAAGATCACATCCTCTTCTGACAGACCCTCCACATTCTCCCCTAAAGAAGAACACATTCTTTATATCTGGAAACTCTGATTATACAGGGGGCAGCACAGTGGAAGAGTGGGACTCCTCTGGGTCTCCACTTTACTCCAACAGTCAAAAAAAAATGTACAGGACAAATTTAGTGTGTCCCACTCTGTGATTGGCTGATCACCAATTCAGGGTTTGTGTCCCGCCTTCTGACCCAGAGCTGCTGGGATTGGCTCCAGCTCCCTGTGACCCCACAATTGAAAATCTCTTAGACAAAAGACGGATGATATTGATGAGTCCAGAAAACTTTCACAATTCTGTCTAAAAAGAAACTATGTTTTTGTTTACTATTTTAGTTTTGTAGCTTTTATTTTAGTTTTCAGTAAAAATTACTGAATGAAAAACAAATGATAATTTTCAGCAAATAATTAATATTTTTGTATAATAAATACAGTAAATAAAAAGCTCTGTGAATTTAAATAAGTGGAACACATCTAAATAAAAATGAGATCAGACAAGCGAAGGTTGCTGGTTTCGAATCCCAGACTTATTACAACCAAGTTTTTACTGGTCATTTTCCGTATGCTTGATTGTTTTTTTTTGGGGTGTAAAGTTCTTGAGCAAATGGGCTTTGTTACTAAAAAAGGACTATTTTATTTTTGGGCTATTTTGTAACTGTACTGAGTCTCAAAAATACACTACAGTATAAACAACTTTTACTCCCTACTTTTACTTTTACTCGACTACATTTTTGATGTCAAGTTGAATGACATTTGAATAGACACTTATCGTTACTCGTTACGATTGTGCGTTACACGCGGGCATCTGTTTCTAAACTGCGCTTAATTTCCTCAGCGGACAAGTTGATATGCCATCAGCAGGATGCCAAAGGCACTGGGTGCTATTTATGAGCAAAATCTGAATTAGCGGCTTGATAAATACCAGCTGTTTAATTAGCGACAAGGCTGTGGTGATTGTTCTATTTTTTATCTATTTTGTTCTGCCATTTTGAAACATTGAGGTGTTAAATTCCATTTATATTTTAGGAAATGAAATCTCATAAATAAAGAATTTCTTGTTTTACACCCCTTGCTGTTTAATTTTTTTTTTTTTTGCCCAAATTCAGTATGAGTTAAATACTTAAGTTCTTTTCAAATGCAATACTTTACGACATTTACTCAAGTCTTCAAGGAATTGCGACTAGTAATAGAGGAATTTTAACAGTATCAGTACTTTTACTCAAGTCTAGTTGTCAGGTACTCTTACTTACACCTCTGCCGTTTTTAAACATTTGAGTAAACGAAATGCTACACGCGCGCGCGCTTGAGTTACAGGTGTGTGTAAAGTGTCTGATCTAGAACGTTTCACCCAACAAAGCCTCCAGTGAAGGCAAAATCAGTGGAACTCGGTGATGTTTGCGGTGTCAATGTTGGAGGTTCTTCTGCGGGAGGTTGTTTAGTATTCAACACACACACCAGCGCATTACAACATTAACATATGAAAAGATCTCCAGCTCTTTAACACACAACACACACTCTGTCACCTTTAGCCAAAAGACAAATCCACTACACACTGAAGACTCCGTGGAATCTCCTGCAGCCATTAAAAACGAATCCCCGGCCTGAATTAGGTTATTTAGGCGAGAATATGTGAAGATTTTCGACAACTATAGCGCGATAAACTTTAACGTGGCGTCACGGAAAAGGACACGCCAACTTGAACTTGACGCAACTTCTTCGGTTTATCGACGCAGACAAGAGAAACTTTTCTCACTCGCGAGGCGGTTCTTACCGTGGCTGAGACGAACGAGCGTCGGTAAACGGAACTTGCTCACCACCACATCCAGCGGCAGCGACACGGAGCTCCACGAGAGTCCGTTAATGCTCGCGCATAGTTTCTCCATCTTTCATCCGTCAGCGTCCTCATCATCTCTCGCATCACGGGGACGGAACGGAACGGTCAAAAGAGCATCGAGCCATGATAAGGTGGAACGCGTGAAGGAAACTGATGTTGAGGTGATTCGAGTTGGACCAGAAGAGCTCGTGACACCCGCCGCCCCCCTTCCCCCCTCCCGCACCGGAACACCGGAACCCGCGCACACACACAGCTTTAACTGTAAAAGAAGAGCAAACGAACGCACAACACACGTTTTATTTGTAATCTAAAGGTCACGTTTGGTGGTTTTAGGAAAATTGTTTCATCATCATAAATATATAAAAAAACATTACAAAAAAAAATAAAATAAAAAACACAAAAAGCCAATGCAGTTGGTAAAATAAATCATGCTATATCATATAATCTATATTCTTTAGTTGTATTATTAATAACATATTATCAAAAAGGCACCTATAAAAAAGGAAATCATTTTCCCACTTATATATTTTTTCATTTTCAGTAAAATTAGTGAAAATATTAATCCGTAGCACACTATGTTGATGACAAAACATGACCGTTTAAAAATTGCGGTCACCTTGTGACACATCTTTTGATTTTGCTTTAATAGCTAAATAACGTATGGACTAAACCTATATACTGACATTGAGGGTTTTTGCTAAAACAATTTCTATACCAACTCCCATTGTTGCATGGACCAAAGTATCTATCTATCTAACTAACGAAATCTATCTGTATATCTTTCTGTCTGTCTGTCTGTCTATCTATCTATGCATCCATCGTCTGAAATCTTGTGATCTGATAACAATGTTCTCAAACTAGTTTGATCAAATTCATCATTTTTTATTGAATTATTCTGTTGCTTTTCCCTTTCAAAGAGTAAAACAATTGTGACATACATGGAGGTAGAAACAGATTTCCTTCAATCTAATGCTCACTCACAAAATTGTAATGCTAAGTTGTGGTTTTTAAATTGAAATAAGTGTATTCCTACAGTATTATAAAATCCTAAGCAATTTTACAGACTTACTGAACTTGTTTTAATGACAAAAATGCGTAAAGTATGACACTTCTTCCAGTAACTTCCGCTACATTTTCCTAGTCTGAGCCTGAACAGTGAATCTAATACAGATATGGAATACGATGTAAAAATGTATAAATTAATTAGTGATATTCTTGAACCATTTGCCATGAATTAAGCAAATTTCAGCAAGAAGAGGGAATAGCTCAGTCAAACTCAGAGATACTAAACTACAGACAGGCTATAATTGCTAAAAGGGGGAAGGTACTTTTGACTTTACTCCAGCCAGTTGAGGTTCAGACAGCGAGCGATGAAGGCGTACATGTCGGCCACTTCTTGAATGACTTTAGTGGTCGGCTTTCCAGCACCGTGGCCTGATTTCGTGTCCACGTGTATAAACAGAGGATTTGATTGACCAGGCAAGTGACCAATGATATGCTGGAGAGTGGCGATGTATTTTAATGAGTGCAGAGGAACCACTCGGTCGTCATGGTCACCCGTCAACAACAGCACCGCAGGGTATTGGACGGCGCCTCCTTCTGGAACCCGGATGTTGTGAAGAGGCGAGTACCTGCAGATGTAGAAATTATACAGGCCTTTAATTTCATAGTAGTGAAATGTGATTAATCATTATAGATAAAAAAAAAAACAAATGTCAGGTTGGTTTTTGCTCTGGAAGGATGTAGTTTAATAAAACTGTGAATTTTTACTGCTTTATTTTTTTTTTAAACTAATTCATATAAACTGTTCAATTGTGGCTTGTAATTGACCATTAGTTAACAAATCTTTTTTCCACTGTTTGCAATTTATCTCTCCGTAGAATGAGAAAAATGATAAACAGAAGCCACCAACAGATGTAACTGACTTACCACTTTTTAATTGACTTGTACTTGTATTTAAACATGCATTCAAAATGAAAAAGTTATAAATATAACTTTATAAGTAATATAACACAAAAGATGAATATAAAGTGAAGTGGAACTAATGAGGACGGCCGTGCACTTATGGTACTTGAAATTTCTTTTTATATATAAAAAAAAATAAAAACTCTCTCTCTCTCACAAACAATTCAACAAAATTACAGCTAAAGCGTCAGATTTCCTCGCACTTAACATTGCAAAAATAAAAAAATAATTAAAACGAGATTCATTTTGACATTACTACAATGGTGTGTGAGTAAAGTCGCTG
Source organism: Paedocypris sp. Pulau Singkep (assembly GCA_017309775.1). Taxonomy (NCBI): domain Eukaryota; kingdom Metazoa; phylum Chordata; class Actinopteri; order Cypriniformes; genus Paedocypris; species Paedocypris sp. Pulau Singkep. The sequence goes on along the minus strand of MU204302.1, from coordinate 67,253 downwards.
ATACAAGAGCGTGTGCATTAGAGTAGCGGAAGAAGAAATGCTTCCGATTTCAAGTTCAGGTTCTGAGCATTTGTAAGGCGCTTTTCACAGTTTGAACGGTCTCAAAGGAATTTGGATTTGGAACAAAAATACAGCCATACTGGTCAAAGAGCTGCCTAACGAATATGTGACGTTTGCGAATGAAAATAATAATCAAAAATATCACTTTTTAAAAAAAAAAAAGTATAATTTCTGTTCTTTTTTAGAAATTTGCGAATGTTAGATATTTTTGGCACTAATCTTCGTTGGGGTCCATGGCATTAGTTGACAAAGAGCCGAAAATGTCAGTTTGCCAAACGCACATCCGCGATAAACCGAGCAAACCCACAAAATAAAGCAGGTTCTGTACACACACACACACAACCTCACACACACTCACTTGATTAGCCAATCAAACTGATCCTTCGCATCAGAGCAGCCAAAGTCAGTGGTCCATGCGTGTCCAATGGTGAACTTGTGAAACTTCAGCATGTCCATGACTCCGACCTGAGCCACGGCACAGCCAAACAGATCAGGCCTCTGATTCACACACGCCGCTGTAAGAGCACAAGATTATAGAAGGACATAAGCGGTAGAACAGTTTGTCTGCATTAATTACTGCCTTACCTACGAGCAGACCCCCATTAGAGCCTCCGTTGATGGTGAGTTTACCAGGAGACGTGTATTTCTCTTTAATCAGATACTCGGCTGCGCACTGGAAGTCTGTGAAGCAGTTCTGCTTATTGGACAACATCCCTCCTGAACGAAAACAGATTGAAGGGCCACAAATCAGTCTACTCACACATCTGTGTATTTTCGCAAATGCACTGTTGTATTTACGCGAATATACGCATACCCTCCCCAGATTTTTCATACACAAAATTAAAATTCCATTAATTGGCGAACATAAGCACATCCTTAATTACTTGTCGTTTTGGCTTTCCAAGAGACATACAATTTATGGCTAAATACTTTTTTACTTCTTTTAATGAACCTAACATGTGACTCATCACCATTTTTCACTTTGAACGCATTACTTAAATAACAGAAAAAAAAAAAACAGTAACCGTTAGATATTATTTCTAAATGTAGCAGAGTATATCTCCAATAGGGGGTGCTATGATTTCACTTGCCATGTCCATTTATGGGTTTATTCCGAGTTGTCCACACTGCAGCGGTAGGACAGAGCTTCGCTTGTGTTATTATATTTTAATTACTTCCAGTGTTATTTAGCCACTTCTAAGCGTCACTGCGTGGCTAATGCTTCTTTATTTCTGTTATTCAGCCTGTAAAAGCAGATATGCATGTCTACCTGGGGAACTATTGTTTAAAGAAATAAAAGAGGACAAAACGGAGAAGTGTACCGTTGCATAAAGACGATGCATTTTCATTTATTTGTGACTGCTGACTTGAAATATGAAAAAAGGTTTATTAATATTCACGCCCTTATTTGAAATATGCAAATATAAGCACATCCTCGCTTGTTTTTGAGCTTCTAAAGTTCTCATATTCTCAAATACGGTACAGTATGTTGTTCAGATACCTTTATGCCACGTCTCTCCGTATTCACCACCGCCCCTGATGTTGGCAACAGCTAACACTCCTCCCAGATGCCTCACAAAGATCAGCCGGGAAACACTGGGGAGGAGAAGATCAAAAACGTGGTTTTTCACAGCGGAATCAGGTGTGTTTTTGTCTCTCGCTGTACCTGTAGCTGGGAGTGATGGAAATATTAAAACCTCCGTATCCGTACAGAAAGGCCGGATGGGAACCATCTAACTTGAGTCCCTTTTTATGGACTATAAACATTGGGATTTGTGTGCCGTCTTTACTGGGATAAAAGACCTGCAATGACCACAGACGTGTAAATTACCGGCTTGTGAGACAGACAGGAAGAGGAAGCGTGTATGAGCTTGCTAGTCAACCTGAGTGGTCTGGTAGTCCGCGGGGCTGAAGCCCTTCACCGTGACCTCTCTGAACACACGTGGCTGGGGCAGGTCTTTCTTCAGATCACAGTGATAGATGATGGCTGCAGGACAACACAGAATCAATCCAACACTGCATTGCAAAACTGCTTATTATACTTTCAGTTGTCAGACTGAAGACGAATAGTTAACCAACCTGGCGTTAAGAATGAGGTGAAGCTGTAAAAGATCTCAGAGTCCTTTTTTCTTCCAGTGAAACCCACGACAGAGCCAACATCCAGTGGGAAAGTACGAATCTCTTCCCCCGAAGAGAGGTGGAACATCTTTAGGGTGTTCTTCACGTCGTGAAGGAAGCATACGAACAACAAACTGGAATGCGAACAGGTCGCAAATACTAGGCAAAGAAAAAAAAAAAAGAAGTCATCAGCTTGCTACTGATTACAATCTGCTGCTACTTCCTCACCGATGACATCCTTGTCGTGTTGGGGAATGAGTTCCTTCCATTGGTCGCTGGACGGCTGGGTGAAGTCAATGTTGATGAGTCTGTACTGTGGCGCATCCAGGTTTGTTTTAAAGGTGAATACGCTTTCTTCGTTTGTGACGTACTCATACTCCGCGTCAAAATTATCGATCAGCTTCACCCAGGGCAGCAAACCTGTAAAGCGAATTGCCACATGACTTTTGGATAGTGTAATTGGGAGTTTCTGAGGTTGGAAGTAGCGCTGTAATATCAATAATATTATGTACAATGGTATCACGACTGTCTCAGCTAACGAAAGTTGACCTACAAATCACTTTTCGCCCATGTTACGACATTTTTTGAGTGACGTGTATTTTCAAGATGTTGATATAAACAACTGTCCACGTGAGATCGTCCGCTGTATCATTATATAGCTTTAAAAACACCAGCCAAAGAGCAAACTAAACAACTTATATAACATGTTTTTTATTACATTCCCGATATTTTATCATTTATAAAAATTGTTTGTACAATTTTACAGAAACTTGGCACAGATTAGGGCATATACCTGTAAAATGCGCCTAACAAAATATAAACAAAACGGCTCTCGGCACGGTTCAATTTGGGCTACCACTGAACAGTCAATTCCGGTTAATTGTAACCAGTCGCCTAATTGGGTCTTGAAACGGTATAACATGAGAGTAATATTGTTTGCTTATTTGGGACCAAATTCTACTTAATTGGGCCTGGCATTGTAACAAATTATGAAAAAGATTTCAATAAAGGCACCAGGTTTCGGTGAATTCAACTGGTTTTCATCAGAACATCAGTTTTCGGCTCTTGGAAGAACGAATCTGACCAATGCGGAATCAGTGCAGTGTTTACTACACACCAGCAACTCAACACAAACAGAACCCGGTTTTCTGTGCTATGCAGTAAGTTCTGGTGTCCACTACACAAGCTCGGTGATCAAAAGAATCATTGATCATTTTTCCTATTTTTGTGCAGCGCTACTCTCAGACCAGCTTTTAGTTTCAGTGTGTTTGTACCAGTGATTCCCTGCGGTACGTCGTTGAGGTCACAGTACCACAGTCTGTTGACCGGGTCGCAGCCCTCTCTAATGGACAACAGGATATACCGGCCATCATCTGAAATCTGAGCACACACAATCACATTCAACTTCATATAACACAAGCAAGTCATTCTCTAAATATGTGTGTGTGTATCAGTGTTGGGTGTCACACGTTACTGTAAATAAAACTCTTTTCAACTGAAAAAGTAGTGTAACTTATTACTGCTCATTTTTGGGTATTATTACGCGTTAATACAGTATTAAATTTTCTTTTTAAAAGCAACTTACCCAACACTGTAGTGTGCGTGCGTGTGTGTGTGTGTGTGTGTGTGTGTGTGTGTGCGTGTGTGTGTGTGTGTGTGTGTGCGCACGTGTTACCTCAGCTCCGCTCATCCACTTGGGCTCATTAGGAAACTCGGCACACAGCACATCCTGGGACTGAGGAGTTCCCAAGACATGATAGAACAACTTTTGGTGGAGATTTGTGGATGTCTCGGTACCTGAGAGAGCAGAGCGTTAGACAAACAAGCCGTTTACACCGCCATACGCTTGTTTTCCTGTTCACCGTCGCTCTTGCCCTCCTGCTCGGGGTAAGAGTTGTAGAAAAGCCCTTTTCCATCATGCGTCCAGGACATGCAGCTGAACTTCACTCGCTCCAATCGGTCCTCAAGAGCCACCGCACCATTCACACGCAAAAACCGAATCTCCACCCAGTCGGATCCGCTGGCGCTGGTGCCATACGCCAGGTATTCGCCATCCTCAGAAAACGCATATCCTGTGAATAAGGATTTAACAATATAAAGAATCACATGCTAAACAGTTTCAAACCAAATTAAAACCCATCGCACCTCGCAAAGCAATCGTCCCGTCTTCAGAGAAGGTGTTTGGGTCCAGAAATACACTGGGTTCAGCTTTAAGGTCGTCCTGCACGTACAGAACACTCTGGTTCTGTAGTCCCGTGTTGTAGAAGTGAAAATACCTACGGAAGAGGAAAAAAAGAAAAACTAAATATTATAAGGCGTATAACAGATATTTGTACAACTCCAAAGGCTAAAGTAAATATCTAAACATACAAAATATTTTTTTTTTTTATTCAATACTGCACAATGTTTTAATACGTAGTTATATTTTGTCTTTACATTTTTTTTTTAATAAGCGTAGTACCTTATGGAACCCTAACCTAACCCTAACCCTAACCCTTCAAACATAATTATTATATACAAGATTATCTACAGATTATGTACAATATCACTAAGATGGTTATGTTAAACAACCACATTTGTTTGTGTGATTCTAATCATTTTATGATTCAGTATGATAAGTATCAGACTCCTCAAACTAAATTTACCAGAAGTCCATGGGTAAATGAAATGGTGAAGCACTATTGTGAAACTACAGTTCACTATCGAAACAGCACTTGGATTTCAATCTGGAAATGCATCTCAACTGAGATTAAATTACGCACAGAATGAGAAACACTGGTCATGTTCAGTCCAGCGGTTACATCAGCTTCTCGGTTACTATACAACTACTCTGATACTGAAATGTAACTCACGGTTCAGTTCCAGCTAAAGATATTTTAAAGGCCACAATTAGCAGAAATGTACAGCACAATCAATGTCAACCAAATTGCTAAAAAAAAATAAATAATAAGTTTAAGCAAAAACATGGAGTATTTAACATCTCTTTACAAGGATTGAGAGTTCCAAATTAACTTTCTGAAACACTCAACACTCTTTGCCATAGTAGGGTGTTGATCTACACCAGATTATTTTTTTACTCGCATCGATGCGGGTTTTTGGAGACTAGTGTATTTACACAGATCTCCAGATATTTCATGAAAAATATTGAAATTCCATTAATAGGCAAACATAAGCACCTGCTTCCTTTCATGCTTTTCTGACTTTCCAGAAACCTTACATTTCTGACTAAATACCTAAACATAACTTCAGACATGAAGAAACTGTGAGTCTGACATGGTCTGAAACTTCATGTATTTGTTGTGTGTGACAAATCGGACTTTTATTTTGAAAATGAGAATGAGAGAACTTTCGGTTTATGTCGTTTATACGTTGACGATGTCGGCGTGATGCAGCATATCAGAAAAATTTGAGAGACGCCTCAGGAGACATAAGAGACAAAAAACTCCAACGGTGATTATAGCTTTTGGGTAGTTTATTCAGGTTTTTTGTTATAGTTTTACAGACCTGAAATATGGAAAATGGGCGCTTATATTTACGCGTATCTTTGAAATATGCAACTATAAGCAATCCCCCAGGTTTTTGAGCTTCTAAAATTAGGGGGAAAAATTAAATAAAAGACAATGTGCTTATTATTCACACAAATACTGAAATTGCATTGGACTTTTTTTTTTTCTCTTTTTTCTCTATTTGCTCTCTTTTCTCTGTATCAAACTTTCTGGCGATCTCACCTGTTTCCCCGTTTGAAAGGGCAGCTGTATTTAGGATAGTCGTACAGTTCCGTCATGCGATTCTTGAAGACGTCTCTGACCTCACACTTCTCCAGGAAAGGCTGAGTCAGCTGGTTCTGAGCGTTTACAAAGGCCTGGCAGATTCAGGTGAAAGAAAAACAAAGTCAGAACTCAAACACAGTCCCAGTCAGAGAAAAGACTTGAAGTGTCATCAACCTGTGTTTTCTCACTGTCGGGGTCCTCGAGCCAGCAGTAAGGGTCCGACACCTTGCAGCCATGATAGGTATCAACCTAGCAACACAACACACTCTTACATTAAACATTTCTTTATATACCGTCTCCCTTCTTTAATATTCACATGCGTTTAAAATCCATCAACTTCATGCTTACAATTATATTACTAATATAATACAATTATATGTATATTTATATTTAATATATTTACTATATATTGATATTTAATATTAATACAATATTATAATATTATATTAATATTTACTATTAATAATAATTACCACTGTTAAATCAGACAATTAAACAATTTTAACTAATATATTCTATTTTCTATAACTAATATATTCTATATTCTATAAAAATGTGAGGTACAGTAATAGTATTACTTTTTAATAATACAATATATATTACGTACAGTTTGCTAATCTATAATTTATTTTAAAATATTAAAAATATTTAATAAATGTAACTGCTAAACGCTAACTGCTTTTCAACAATACTCGTTTTTGTAAATGTAATTATTGAAATATATTCATCCGTTCATTCATTTCAGTGTATTCTTTAACCCGTGATGTTATTTTAAGCAATAATAAAACGCAAAAAATTCGCGAAATTTCGCAAATCTATTACGGTTATTCTGTCTTGTTGTCCATTTCATTAATTAATCTGTGAATTATTCTCTCACTTACCACTGATTCGTCTCTGTAGGCGTTTGGATATTGAAAAGCCATTTCTTTCGAATTTTCCAAATGTGTTCAGAAAATACCGTTTGGAAAATGTGAGGAAATAAACTACACCGGGTTGGAAAGAGTTTGGTATGTTCGAGAGCCGAGACACAATGTACGGAATCACCAGAGGAAAAAATCCAGAAAAAGACAAGCGCGCGGCGGGGAAACGTCCCCTGAAATTTCACAGCGCCATCTGTTGATAGACACCCAACGATAGAAAAAAAATTCCAAGCGAAACATTAATCACTATTATAAATCTGTTATCAGTTATAATCATAAATATGTTATGTATTGTCGACTTGGGTTCTATATATGTGGATTTCCACGTGCTTGTATTTGTTACTGTGATGAACATTTGACGTGAAATAGTTCCGTTAGCACTGCAAAATTACATTTGCATTTCTCACAGCAAATCACAGCATTTGTATTTCATCCTAACAGTATAAGAAAATAAAAGAACAATGTTTTTGTGACACTTATTCGCGCTACAATAAATGAGCACATTTTGCGATGGTTTGAAGTGGGATTCGGTACGAATACATTTTACTGGGTTTTATTTACAGTTTATTAGAAACTGAGCATTTTTGTTACACAATTTATAGTTTAAATAAATCCAACAAAGAGTTGTAGTTTGTGTTTACAATCATTATCATTAACTCAAAAAGACGCTAGAGGGCGACAAAAGCACTATGTTAAGTTTATTTCTAAAAAGTGACCAAAGCTTCTCTAAACTGCTTCACCGAACAGGCATGACAATTTAACTATTTAACTATAATCTAACTATAACATTGATTGACGGGAGAGAAAATACTGAACCTAGAGAAAAGCTTCATGGTGTCATTATCCTCACAATAGTCTTGCGTGAAAGTCTTAGGCGATTCTGAATGCTGAATCAACTCTCCCTGAAGTAATCCACATATCTGTTATGGGTTCTCTTTATGACAAATTGCTTCATCCTCCTCAGTTTTGTAAGTTGCTTGGAAAAAAATCACCTGCCAAATGGCTGTAAAAGAAAAATGTAAAAATAGAAACAATAAAACATAGTGACGTTAAAACAAATGAAGACTGTGAAAATAAGCTCAACTAAAAAAATGTAAAATTTAAACTGCCTGAATTTAATAATATTTAAAAATTTAATAAAGTTTAAAATCTGTGAAAATTCACTGTACAAGTAAAGTTACAAAAAGGTATAGTTGAAATAAATATAAAGTACAGTTGAATTGAATTCAAAGAGCAGTTCAAAAGTTATAGAAATAGAATGAAAACTTGTTAAAGAATATATTAAAGAACACAAAAACTTGTAGCCCGAAAGATGGTACAAAGGCGCACAATTGGAAAGTTGAACAACAGATAGTTGAGTTCTGTGACAAATCGTTAGTTAATGACAAAAAAAGGCCACAACAATCATAAGAACAATAAATTAACTCAATAGTGGGGAAATGTCGGACAAATTTCACACTAATAAATTAATATGACAAAATTTGGCCTTGTTGTCTCAACCAGAACAGGAATTGAGATCGAGACTATATAAGTTTCTAATATAACCACACTTTCATTTAACTGTCTCACACAACTTTTAACTCTTTACACTGTCTGCTGATCCTTTGCACAGAGCCTTTTGCACTTTACTTTATTTTGACTTCTTATACTACATTATATTACATATATACTTATATTACATTAGTGTTACACTGAACACTGGCCCACAGGGACAAATACATTTTCTTTGACTTAACCGTCCCTTTACTGAACATTATTTTCTTGTAATTATGTCATTTTGCAGTGAGCCGGGTTCTCCCCAGGGTTTTTCCTTGGTTAGAGAGTTTTTTTTTTACCTGGCCACTGTTGCACATGTTCTTGCTCACTGGTCGTGGTCATAGTCATAGTGATAATCATAGACATTTTCGTCACAGTTTTTTTTTTCTTTCTTATATTTACATATTTATGCTAATATATGTTAAAGAGGGAAAAGACGGAGTCAGACCAAACTCAATTTCTTGTTGTAATTCGCAACTTGGCCAATAAAGTTTCTGATTCTGATTAACAGCAACTACTAATGAATAAAATGCAACAATCCTCTTACACATTCACACGTGCGCTTTGAGACAGTTAAAACTGTGGAAAGTGCTTTACAAATTCTCAGAACTTGAACTTATTTCCTAAAGTGGATCTTTACACTGGTTATACCCTTGGCTGGTGAAGGGTCTGCACACTTCGGAAAACCCACCTGGACGGGTCGGCTTGTGAAAGTGAGAAGCAGAAGTAACGTGAGAGAGACTGAAATTCATTCTGAGTCATCAGGGCTCATGTTGACTGTGTGTGTGCGTGCGTGTGTGTGTGTGTGTGTGTGTGTGTGTGTGTGTGTGTGTGTGTGTGTGTGTGTGTGTGTGTGATGATCTCAGTCAGCAAGGAGCAAGGATGTGAATCAAAGCACATACATCGAAAAAAATACAATACAACATAATAAAAAAAAAACAATATAGAGTATGAACTATTGAAATAAATATAAAGTTTCAGTTACCGGTAATTAGTATTTTTAGTTATATTTATATTTTTATATTATTGTATTATACTTATATTTGTTTATATATTTGCATCATATACTGCATATTAACTGTGTAAGAATGACAGAAAACGAAATAAAATCAACAGTGCGTGTGATTGTGTGAAATTGGACTCTCTGATGGCTCGAGTTATAAAGAATTGCTTCGTTTACTATCCATTCAGAAAACGCGCGTGGACTTGACCTCGGTCAGCCGATCTAAATACTGCAGCACTAATGGAGCCGTAATAAACGTGCTTACACCAACGGTTGGTTTTATTACAGGATGTGCGTCACTGTCTCTTTAAAGTCCAAACTTGTGACGTCAGGTATTTTGACAGGAGGACAGAGAAACCGGATCCGCCGCTGGCAACAATAACAAACACAGAGATGTCTCGAGGAACACCGAGTCCCGGTCGGTGAGATGCCGATAACGGTACGGAGAGGATGGGGCGCGTGCTCGAGCTGCTGGCGCGTGTTGCTACTCACCGCATCCGCGCTCGTGCTGCTGGCGGAGAGAGTCTCGTGTGAGTGACCTTACACACGCAGCATCCCGCTACCGACGACTAATGCTGGCGAGGGTGTTTTTTGTCTTACTAATACATCGTCTACAAAAAGATTTCATTTTCCTAAAGCACACGTTGTGTTTCGTGTCGCGTATTTAGTAAGTGGCGTTTTTTGACGCACGTCAGTAAAATAATCCGTTATATGATTCTTACTGTGTTACACTGTGATGCTGTTTTTGCGATTCTTTTGTAATCAAACTTGTGTGTCTGTGTGTGTGTAGCCTTATAGTAATTACAACATTATAAGCAATAAACCATGAATAACTGAAATGTGTAATAAACTAATTATTTATTATCAAATTATATATATATATATATAAACAGTGATTTATGGTGGTGTTGGTTTATTGTTGTGCGGTGTTATATTGTTATTGTTATGTTTATTCATTTATATATAGTGTGTGCAGTGTTATTTATGTTAATGTATGTGTGTTTGTCTACTTTTTTTATATAGATGTGTTTATATTGTGTATAATATACAAATTAATGCTTTCTCAATCATTCATTCACAAAACTATTTTACAAATGAAAAAAAAAATGTTGTATGTTGTACAAAGATGTATAATATCTGATCTAGTAAAGCTTTGCTGTGTCAAAACTGACAGATTAATGAGAATGCACTTGATCTGAATCTGATTTACCAATGTATAATCTTGTTTCCTTGTCCTTTAAATTAAAAAACCTGAATTTGTAATCCTGTTGACTTGTCTAGTGCATATATGTTGTGTTTAATGATGGTGTGTTCTGTGTCTTCTCCAGTGCTGTACTGCGCAGGGTTTTACCTGTGGCAGGAGGAGCTGTGTCTGGCCGGATTGACCTTTGTCCTCTTTTTGCCGGGGTCACTGGTCCAGGTGTTGAGCTTCATGTGGTACAGGGCTGATGGAGACAAACGCATATGTCACAGCTTCTTCATACACACCTTTCACCTGGGCATCTTTAAACGGCAAGTCCTTTCTAGCTGCTCATCGGAATTTAAACACTTGGGACGAGGGAAATCCCAATCTGTTTTTTTTCAGAGATTGGTGTGGATGGACCTATTTGTATTCTAATCTTTACGTTAATCAAAATAATGTCATTACATCTAAATTGTGTGGATTAATCTCCAGGTCTCTTGATTCCAAAAGTGATTTCCAAAATAATTTGCTTTTTAAGTGAATTGGCATTTGGAGAATAGAGCATAGTGTGAATGTGTGTGTCTGTTTGTTCCGCTCTGTGATTGGTTGACCACCAATACAGAATTTCTGTCCCGTCTCTGAACAACTTGTACACAACCTTGTAGCGGAAAAATTATAATTATATTATATTATATTAGATAGGTATATATATATAATTATATATACGTGAAAGAAAATGCTCTTATAAACACACTAAACAATCTTTGTACTGCAGTTTAAAGCTACTCGTGATTGGACCAATATTATGAACCAATCACATCACTGCTGTTTAGTTACAAAGAATTAGCCTTCTATCAAAAAACTCAATATAAAAAAATATATCAAAAATAAATATACATTAAGTCAATAGGCTCTCGATTTTTCTCCCAAATTTTTCCCAGTTGTACATTGAATGTATAATTTAGTATATTTGTGTTTGTGAAAAATATCTAAATTATTATAGTAGATATAAAAAATATAAAATGTATGTGTTTTTGTGTTTTTTAACAAAAGGATCAGGAATCAATATCAGATGGAATCGATCTTACTTAACAAATTGGAAGACCACAGCACGTGACTGAGACACTTTTATCCGACGGTTTTGACATGTGTTGTGTTTGTGTGTCAGGCTGTGGGACTGCAGTGTCTTTGAATGGAGAGCTCGAGGGTCGACGCAGTCGCATGCGCAGGAGGTAATGCAGCAGGCGGACATGTCTGCGCTGTGTCTGCTGGAGGTCTTAGTGATGACCCTACCTCAGATGCTCTTACAGACGTATGCTCTCAGCGTAACCACCTTCGGTCTGTCCTCCCCAGGTCAGTCTCTAAAATCAATGCTTCATTCCTGTCTGACGTAACTGGAGTGCTGCCGTGTTCCATGAAGGGAATTTGATTGTGACAAGCTTTTGAATTTAGTAGTAGATCTGTGCAATTGCTACTATGGAGTTACTGATACATATTTGATATTCTTATTCAGAGATGTACTTGAATAAACGGACTTTGTTACTTTACTTGAGTTTTTTTTTTTTGGATACTTTGTACTTCTATCGCCATCTGCAGTGTGCTGAAGGTACTGGATGCTATTTATGAGCTAAATCACATGAATGTGAATTAGTGGTCGCACTTTTTTGCACAATTGTTTGACTGAGACAGACTTTTTGTTCTTTTTTATCTATTTTGTTCTGCCATTTTGAAACGTTGAAGTGTTACTACTACTGAAGCATACTAGGAAATAAAGCTTCATGAATAAAGAGTTTCTTGTTTCTAGTTTTTCAGCCTAAATTCATTACTTATATTCTATAAATCAATTATATATACTACATAAGTAAAGTAGTAATTGCTAAATACCTAAATGCAATTTTTTTATTGGATACTTTACTACTAACCCCAGTATGGTTTTCAGGTACTATTTACACTTGTTATTATTATTGCTAATATTTTGCCATTTTTCAGTTGTAACTCATCCTTGTTGTTGAAATGCAGTCTATCATTTTTTTCAAGTTTTATACTTTACCTCATTTTGTACCTTTTCATCAATTTTTCTTAAAAACTTTTAATTGGAATAATTTTACAAGAGTCTTTCATTCGTCACTATCGTATACTACGTTTCGTCTTTCTGAACACGAGTTATTGAAATTTGGGCTCCAATTTTCCATTTTCAATTCATCAATTAGTTTCAATGATGCCTTTCAGAGTCTCTTTTATGATCTGTCCTCATTTCTACTGGTGTCATCTTTTATATTTTTTATAAAAGTATGCATAGAAAATGGGAATTTTTGTCTTCTTTGCGGAAATGTGTGTTGCATTGTGAAATACACTTCTAGACTTGCATGATCCGTTCTCACACATCATTTCTACAGCAAATACATGGAATGGAACAAGGGTTTCCATTCACTGAATTCGATCAGAATGGAGAAAAATTTTCATATAGAGTTCTACATGAATCAGATAATTTAGTTTGGAACCACAGTTTTACTTTGCAGTGGAACATCAACTATGGTAATAACTGTGTTGGAACATTGTCCCGTCTAACTGAGAATCACGGACAGTTTTCAAACTGCAGGATGCAGGAATGCGAAGAAAAGGAAGTGAAAATAACACCAGCCCATCAATATCTTTTAAGTTCAAGTTCTGAGCCTTTGTAAAGAGCTTTTCTCAGTTTTAACTGTCTCAAAGCCAGAGTTGTAAAGAGTACCAGGCAACCATACTTGAGTAAAAGTATTGATATGTGCTGTAAAGGTTACTCCAATACAAGTAAAAAGTCACCACTATAAAAAAGACTTGAGTCAAAGTAGGAAAGTATCGTGTCGTAGCAAAAAATCGATTATGGTTTGTCGTGCACAATCAAAATGTAACGAGTAACACTAAGTGTCAATTCAATTGTAGTGGAGTAAAAAGTACAGTTACTCAATCAGAAATGCAGTTGAGTAGAGAGTAAAAGTTGCTTATATTTTTGATACTCAGTATCCAAAAACATACTTAAGTAAAGTAACGAAGTACACTTACTCAAGTATCTTACACCTTTGCTCAAAGCGCACAATTTAAGTAGCACAGTTCAACACAAAAAAGCACGTTATAAATATAATGTAATGTTAACTCTGCAGCTCCGTCTTTGTTGGCGAGAGAATTTTGGCTTATTTTTTTGTCCGTAAGTCAAGTGGACGGACCTTAGTGGATTTACTCATCGCCTGTCTTTTTGCAGTTGCTCTGAGCGCTGGCATGTGTCTGCTTTCCCTCTCCTGGGCGCTGGTGCTGTACAGCCGGGCCTGTTGTTTGATCCGGCCTGGTCATCTGCAGATGCCCCCCGCCGCACTGCTGTGCCAGCTGCTGTGGAGAGCGGGCATGTTGGCGTCCCGCTTCGCCTGTCTGGCTCTGTTTGCCCGCACGTTTGGCTGCTGGGTCCTCGCGGTTGTTGGTAAGCTCTACATCTGCCTGTCTGTTTCTTTTCCCGCTCATCTGTCATAGCGTCAGTTTGAGTAAATCGTGTTTAAATCTTCTTTCTCTCTTGTAGCGTCGCACTGGCTGATGGCGTCACTCTGGTTGGTCTCCCAGCAGACTGATATATATGCGGGCCAGTGGTCATGGCGGGTCTTTAACTTTATCCTGGGTGGGGTTCATGTCTTCCTGTTTCTGAACGTGAAGGACGGACCCTCACGGTTTCGAATGGCAGGGTTTTACACGGTATGAGTATTAATAAAGTTACTGTATTTTTCAGACTATAAGGTGCGCTTACATTTGTAATTGAAGTGTAAGTGAAGTGAAAAATTTACTGTGGCACTTCTTTTTTGGAAGAAATGTATGTTATAAACATGAAAAGACTTTTATTAATGGTGCGCCTTATTATCCGTAAAATGCGGAAACATACAAATCAGTCCTGGGATTTTAAATCATTTTGTTTGATTATAAAATACAACTTCAATAAATCTGTGTATTAAGGATTTTGATAAGCTATTTAATTATAAATACTTATTGAATTTGTTTCGAATTTTGAATAAAAGCAGTTTGTTGACTAAATAACCGTATTTCTTCTCTGTAGGTGATGCTGCTTGAGAATGTCACACTGCTATTGGCTTCTTCTGATATTCCGACTGATGCATTATGGGAAAACCTGACCATCCCCATGGCAGTTTTGTGCAGTTTTCTACTTGGTGAGAGTTTGTGAAAAGTTTCCTGAAAACTCAAGATTAAAAAAAAATGACAAATATTTCTCTTTCGCAGGTTTGACCTCGCTGATGTTGTACTATCGTTTCCTTCATCCCAAATCCACTGAAATCTCTCAGGGTTTGCATCAGCCTTCTCAAATGGGCAGAGATTGTCTTCAGCAGGGCGATTCTTCCTTCTCACTGGGAGATAAAAGTCTCCGTCACACCCCTCTTCCCGTCCCTTTCCCTTCCTCGCATCCCTCTTTTTCCCTTTCTGGAATTCCCGGCTCTCTCCTGGAACACCCTGGAAGCTGTGGCTTGAAACCGGATGGCGAATGCCGGCATCATCATTGGCTGCTGATCCGCCTCGCCCTGAAAACCGGCGACCCGTCCAAGATCAACACCGCGTATGGAGCAGGAGGAGTGTCAGGAATACTGGTGATGGATGGGAAAGGGGAGATTGACGAGGAAGGCTGTGTGTCCACCTCAGAAAGCCCGGATGACACGATGGCGCCGCTGTCCGACGGCAGGGAGGAGTTTGAGAGTGTGAGTGAAGCCAGAGAAGAAGATGCTGAGGATGAAGATGACAGTCTGGAAATGGAGTCACCACTGGAATCGCCGGCATCTGATTGCAAGAGGAGCTCGCCTGAGGGGAAATCAGTGTTCGGGGACAGTCCGGAGCCCAACTACTGTCCCACCGAATCCAGCTCTACCTTATACTTCAGCGCGGACCCTCAGTCCCCCAGCAACTCCAGTAATCCACGTCTGGATCGTGAGACGCCCTTCAGTTTTGGTTCAGGAACTGGGTTGGAAACTCTGGACGAGCTGAGCCCCATTTCCCCGGATGGTGGGCTTCACAGGGATCTTGTGCGGGGTCTTCTGGGCCGAGCAGGGCCTTGCTACACCTCCACACCTGGGCTGAATGCTCAGGGGCTTCCGGAAAGTTCCACGCCCCACCTTAGGGGGCCGCGCAGGCAGGTGGTTCTCTCTCGAAGGGGACTTGAAGACGACAGTGGCTTTTAACAAAATACCATAAAAAGATCTTCTGCTTTGAGGAATCACATAATGTTCTGTACATTTACTCTCCATCCACTAGCAGACTTGCGGACAAAAATGTCTTAAAATGTTATTTATATATTGATGATTTGTTCATGGTGTAATGTAAAACCGACTAATACAACTGCTGCTCTCTTTCCCTGCGGAATGTGAAATTTTAGAAATCAAAACACACTAAACAAGATTTTCCGATTATGTATCAGTCACTGGGCATTCATTTATAAAATATAAGCAGCTGGTACTTGAAAAAAGTATTGAAAATACTTGATGCATTTGGAAATCAAAACTATACCATATGTGTATATACATACATATATACGGTAAATATAATTACGATATATGTACATATAGATTCTTAATTTTTACTGTACTACAGCGCAAAATACTACAATGTAAGTACCTGCTTTTAAAATATGATAATAAGGTAACATAGTTACATTAAGGTCACGTGAGTTCAAAAATGGATGTTTAAGTGACTAACTTGTATGTATACAAGGATGTTTTGCATATTTTTATTTGTATAAAAAAATTGACAAACTGCGCGAAGAATATATACTCCATAGCCTGAATGTACGTCTGGAAGTAGCCTTGTCTAGAAGTGTGTGCGCCATTCTGAACATTTACTGAAAATCCTCATGCTGTTGGTTCAAGCTCAAAGCACAAACTTCTGCAAGCTGTAACTCTCCGACTGTGAAACAATCCCACTCTTATGAAGGGCTGTGTGTGGATCTGTTCCACCCGATGCTAAAACTGTCCAGAAACTGATCTGCTGGTTGCTCATTCATTCATGCAAATGAATGTCAAACGCAGTGCTCGCAAACTGCAATTTTGCCATTGGGATTTTTTTGCCTTTACTTTTTAGAACAGTTGTGTGTATTTTCTTTTTTGATGTTAAAAGTCATATCCAACAACGTGCTTATTGATATGTTTAGTCTCTTTGTTTTTAATTCTAAATGTTTATTTCTGATTCATGTTATTGGACGGTGGTGCTGTGAAACATATTTAGTCATTGTTTTTTTTTTTTTTTTTTTTTAACTTTGAGTTGAATGATACATTTCAACTATAATAGGGTTTTTTTTTATTTATGCTGCATTTCATTGCCTTGTATAGGACGTCCAGAGTCATAATGTTTCAGGGATCCTGTGAATATCCATCCGCGTGGTTTTTCACTGTTGAAGTGCTCACCATATGTGCTGGTTCTACTGTAATATCTCACCAAGGCGAGTCTGAATACTAATAATGATCACTGCATGCATTTTTAAAGAATGTATGTTTAACTGTATCTGTAGTGTTTAAGTGTGTCTTCTCTGTACTTGCAATAATATTTGGCAACTCTAGCCATATGATTACAGACATAATGTACATGAAACGGAAATTTGTTTTTCTGTCGGATGAATTGTTCTGTTTTATGGTAAATGCCATCAAACCATAAATTCTTTTTACTGCAACACGAGTCTGATCTGTCATTGCGAATAATGCGAAACATGTTTTGACATCTTTTGACCATAAAAAAGAGGAAGATATACATTGCACACGTCCCATATTGCAAAGTATTAGTTCAGGGCCTGGCACGCGCACAATGAAACCATTATAATTCACTAGAGATTCACTGAGCAGGCTAAACAGCTACAACATATACACATTCGGGTTTTTTTTTAATCTAAACACTAAATGTAATAAGTGTTCAGTAAATTGTGTGGGACGTTAAAACTAATTAAAAAGTTCAGAAGAATTGAGCACTAAATAAATAATTAGCATCAGTAAACATCAGCACGTGATTCGCTCCAGAGAGCAACGGAATCGTTGATCAGCTAGTTCGTCTCAAATCTCGCCTTACGTCACGGAAATGACGCGCGTGCGCCGTAACTTTGTGCCCGTGGCTGTACCGCGCGTGCGCATTGCGCGTGCTAAAGTTTGGAGTGATTCGTGGAAGTTAAAGATTTGGAGGAAAAAAAGAAGAGCCGACAACCGAGAGTTACGGAAATGGCATTTCGCCGGAGAAACAAGAGTTATCCGTTCTTCAGCCAAGAGTTTCTCATTCAGAATCACGCGGACATTGTATTTAGCATAGTGATTTTCGTTTTGATTGGACTGATGTTTGAGGTAGGCTGAAGAGTTTCGAATTCTCGTTTTCTTCTTGGCTAATTCTCGTCCAGCTGTTGGATCCTGTTGTCTTCTCTCATAATAAATGATCGCCATGACATTACGTTTGTTTTCTAGATAGATTGCGGATACTTAGCGTTGATTTGAGAACGTAAATTGTTCGCACGCATCCTCTACCTGTTTGAAAAAGAAAAAAAAAACCGAGCGTCACGGCAATTCGCGCATTTATTCATCACGCGAATTTGTCCATACTTGGTTTGCGTGTCGTGTTCGGTTTGGAGGTTGTAAAACGAACCGGACGCTTTCAATAGTGACTACAGGAAGATGTTTGGGGAGAGAAAAAGGATGAAAAAAAAAAGTTATTTCCAACACCTCCTTCAGGTGGTGCCACGTCAAATCTCACGCGCCCCTCAGACGACGCTCCTCGCACGCGCTTCTTCACGTTTGTGACTCCGTGTGTAACCTTCAGGTGTTTTAACACTCATCGAGGTCATTTCATCTTCTCCTGCAGCTTCGTTAGTGATGTGAGGTTGATCTTTATCCGTTAATCTGATGCTTCTGCCACCTGTATCTCATATCATGTGTGACATTCATCCTCACCATTACTATAAACGTGTGACGATCTGAGTAAAATATGAGTGTGAATCACTTTTGAAAATTACTAACAATCTGTATGTTTTTTATCTTTCAGACAACAGCAAAAACAGCCATTTTGTTCATCCAGCCACAGTACAACATCAGCGCGCTGACGACAGGTTTGACATCCTCAGTGTATTGATAATAATATCGATAATATCAATATTCAATACCCAATATTGATAAAATGTGCTGCTTTCAAAACCTGATCTTGCATATCCCTGCTCTGAAATGGGGACTAGGCCTTATTTCTGATTTTCTGTCCCTATAGCCATTCTTCAGCTCATTCAACTGAATAATCTAAACCACTTTGGCATTAAGTTGATTAAAAGTGGAAATGTGTCTCCGCCCATGTTGCGACTAATTCACAAGCTCACTTTCCGCCTGTGTGGTAGTGTGGAACTGAATTAATGTGCTTTTTATTACTAATTTAAACTTAAGACCACATTTCCTGGATAACTAGTGTTGATTAGTAAAACTTGTGACAAGGTCTTATTTTCTGGGTGACAGTAGCATTGACATCTTATTTTCCGGGTGACTATAACATTGATGTGTTAATCTCGTGACTAGGTCTTATTTTCGGAGTGACTGTAGCGTTGACATCATAGTTTCTGGGTGATGACAACGTTGACGTGTTATACTCATGTCTAGATTGTATTTTCTGGGTGATGATAGCGTTGACATGTTAAACTCGTAACTAGGACTTATTTTCTGGGTGACTGTAACGTTACCGTGTTAAACTCGTGACAGGGTCTTATTTTCAGGGTGACTGTAACGTTAACGTGTTAAACTCGTGACAAGGTCTTATTTTCAGGGTGACACTAACGTTAACGTGTTAAACTCGTGACAAGGTCTTATTTTCATGGTGACCGTAATGTTTACGTGTTAAACTCGTGACTAGGTCTTATTTTCAGGGTGACGATAACGTTAACCTGTTGAAATCATGACTAGGTTTTTTTCTTTCTGGGTGACTATTAACGTTGACGGGTTAAACTCATGACTAGGTCTTATTTTCTGTTGTATTGTGTGTTTCAGAAGGTGAGGTGACTTTTTATCAATACGGATGGAGAGACTGCGCCACTGTTTTTTTCTACCTCTGCATCACAATCATTCTTCATGCTGTTGTGCAAGAATATGTTATAGATGTAAGTTCCTCTGTGCATTATGTGTTGTTTAGTAAAAATAAGTCTTTAACCATATAATTTTGGTTGTATGGTTATATATAACCAAATGCCATGCATGACACTATAACTTAATAAAACACATATGCCATAATGAACTCTTACTGCGGAACATCTGCTGTAGCTGATTTTTTAAATTTATTTGATTTCTGGTTTTCAAACGTATTTTTTTTGGGCTACAACCGTAGCGATTGTGAAAAAAAACAATGTGTAACAGTAGATGTCATAAATACAGATGTTATGCTAATCATGACGTGAACACATCTACAAATGGTTTCAGATAATTTGGATTATCTTACCAATCGAGTTTCCGACATTGGGAATTTCCCCATTTTACACTTTTATAGTTTGTGTAAAAGAACATTTTAAATTTTTATGATTTTCCGAGCATTCGTTTGCTTGTAAAAAAAATAAAACTGGTGCTTTTTGTATTTGCATGGTTTCTCCGGTCCTTTAATGTTTTTTTTTTTGTTTGTTTTTGTTTTTTTTCCCTCAGAAAATAAATCGCCGTCTTCACCTGTCGAAAAGCAAAAACACAAAGTTTAATGAATCCGGTCAGCTGTGTGTATTTTACCTGGTGTCCAGTTTGTGGAGCCTCTACGTCATCGCCACGGTAACAGATGTTTTGTCGACTCTCGTTCGCAACCTGCTACTAGTCACTATTTCATTCCCGTCATTGTGTTGTCTTACAGGAAGGATACCTCCTGCATCCCAGCAGCCTCTGGGAGGGTTACCCTCACGCACACCTAAGGTTTAGATTAATAGATTATCTTTATTGTCAAGGAAATGCAGTTAGCATCTCACCCGCCCTTATTCACAAAAATCAATAATGCAACTCTGGATCTGTCTCCAAGTTTGGAAAATTGTTCATAAGTGTGAGTGAGTGGTTGGCCACCATTCAATGGTGTGTCTGCCTTCTGGCTCAGAGTTGCTAGGATTGGCGCCTACTCCCCTTGACCCAGTAATGGAAAAGTGGTTCAGAAAAAGTATAGATATGAAAAATTATAGAGGGTTTTGGGTAAATAATTACAGAGGGAACGAATTATGAACAAAACCTAATATGTAATGTATATTTCACCTATGCATGAAACCTTTCAGTTTTTCAAAATACTTTTTGTATTGGTCTCAAGTAAAAATCAAATGTTATAAAAACTGGATTTCAATGTAATATAGCAATTTTGACTATTGGAATTGTATGACTAATGCTTCGTTCACTCATAACTATCCTTTAAAATTGCTTTTAATTATATCTGCTTTAATTATATCTGCTTTAACAATCCCTAAACAGTATTAACACTAAAACACACAATTGTTATTAACGATGTGATCGGTTGCTCTATGATCACCGAAAAGCCAATGAACTTTGAGTTTTATTTTACTATAATTTGAAACGTTTGTCAATTGTTGGAATGGAGAAGAATATCCTTTGTATAGCTGTGCACATTATTTCATATAAACTTTTGTATTAAATTCATAACATTATACCTTTATGATCAATTGTGCTTAATTAAAATGACCAATCAAAGTCAATGAATCAATTTGATGAATTCACGAAACCGACCAGAAAAATTTCAAGTATTCTCCATGTTCTCTCCACAATTCTGGATAAAATGAGAATCATGATATTTTTTTTTTACAATTACATGCAAAATGCTGTCGCCGCAAATTAATTTTGTAAAGAGAGGTAACACTATATGAATTGGATTCTAGTTGATTGGGCCATATAATTGTATTACATAAATAATAAAGGCGCACATTTAAAGTAAATTACTGTAAATTAAATTTACAGTAGATTATTACACCACCTTTGTGTTTTGATTAGAGTCGGATATGTTCAGGTTTCAGGTGAAGTTCTTCTACCTGACCCAGCTGGCCTACTGGTCTCACGCGCTGCCCGAGCTTTACTTCCAGAAAGTGCGAAAGGTCAGTAGAGCGGCCAATCACAGGTCATGTAGCGAACCAAGAACAATCTAGAACGTTTCTGCTTGTGTTTTCAGGAAGAGATCCCACGTCAGCTGAAGTACATCGCTCTTTATCTCTTACACATCCTGGCTGCGTATCTATTAAAGTAGGTTTGAACTTCAGAAAAGCTTTGTGTTGGAACCAGACATGTTCAAAAAGTTGTGTATGAGCATGCATAAAGGCATAAAGAATGTGATGCACATGATTGCTCATCATTTTCACATTTGTTTTTTTCCTTCAACAGTTTGACTCGTGTCGGGCTGGTTGTGATGTTCCTGCAATATCTTTCCGAGTCTGGCTTCCATCTGTCTCGGCTGCTTTATTTTGTTGATGAAAACCACCACAAAATGTGAGACAAACATACTTCTTTCTATATTTTACCCTGGGTTATGTTTATTTTTTTTATTGCATTTACATAATGTTTTTACGCAAATATAAGCACCCGTTTTTTTTTTTGTAATATTTTTTTGATGCTCAAAAACTTTGTGGGTGTTTAAATTCACTCATTTCAAACATGCACATAAATATGTAAGAAGCCATTATTAATGTGCGAAAACATAAGCACGGACATTTTCCCCAGGTGAGTGCATTTATTACAATCACCTGGGGCAAATCAGCTCTTTTGTTCGACAAATCATTGTCAAACTCATGTTCACAGTCTTTTTGCTGTCTCTGGCCTCCTTGGTTTAAATTGCTCGCCTGTTTTGTTACTATGCCTCTTGCCTGATGGACTGTATTAAAAGCTCACCGTTCCTAAATGCATCTAGGTCTCGATTTGCTCTCACCACATGACAATATAAGCATCCCTTTTACAAATGTCAAGTCAGGAGCAATTAATTAAATGGAAACACTGTGTCTTAGTATTAAACGTGATAATATTCACATTATATATTCAGAGCTTATCTTCACGTAAATACGGTAAGTTGTGATTTATTTAAAGGACAGTTTTAGAATTGTTTACCGTATTTTTCAGAAAATAAAACACACTAGATTAAAAAGCGCATTAATTAATTCATTTTTTTTTAAATTCACTTTGTCATCCGAAAAACATGGTAATTGCATGTTTATTATGAATGAACTTGCTTGCATTCACTATTATGACTATTAGAATTGAATTCTAATCCTGATCATGGCCTCATCTCTAGGTTTGAGATGTGGTCTGTTGGGTTTGTTCTGACCCGTATGATCACATTAACCCTGATGTTCTTGGCCGTCGGCTTTGGTTTAGCCCGCTCTGAAAACCAAGTGCTGGATTTGGAGGCGGGAAACTTCAACACACTTTCCATCCGGTGAGATGCCTTCGCCGCCTCAGCAGCACCGGTTCTGATCCTGTAGAATAATCTGGTTTGTCCGACACACAGGCTGCTGGTGGTGTTTGTGGTCTGCTTCACTCAGTCGTGGCTGCTGTGGAAGTTTTTCCGATTCCAACTAAGCCGAACGCGCGAGCTGAGACTGGAGCAGGCGGCGCGGAAGAGAGCCGCGGCTAAACAACAGATGCAGCGCACACAGAAGCGCGACTCCGGTAGGCTGATTAGTTCCACTACAGGTTAAACATATCAGTGCGTGTGTCTGCGCAGGAGTTCGGCCTGAAGGGGGCGTGACCCATGTCTCATATTACCAAAATAATTAAAGTTAGGTCGTTAAACTAATTATGATTATTTTACATTTCAGTTAAGAGAAGTTATTGTAACTTCTATATTGTAATTATATAAAAAGCATTTTTTTAATTAAAAAAAATATATATTACACATGTAATTAACAAAATGCCTTGTCGCAAAAATTTTTTAATATTACGAAACAAGCGAGTCCAGATGTGTAAAAAACGAATGATTAATGTTCACGCATGTCAAATAAATAAAAAAAAAAATAAATCAATAGTTAGTTTCAGAGACTTTGCTTCCAAAATATAAAATAAGCTTGTATTCTCCCAGAATGGCGATGGGGTTTGTTTTTTTTTTTTTTCTTTTTTTTTTTTCATTATTTATAAACAATTTTTTGTCTGAATTTACGAAGTTATGGCACGGATGAGATGGATTACATGCGGCTCAGCCAACGAAATTTTCGTTCTCTACACGGGTTAATTTTTTTAGTCGGGGTACCATTGTATAGTTTTTAAATCTTAAATAACCAATTACATTACAAAGTTTTTGCATTACAAAGTTTTTGGAGGCTTAACCCATGTAACATATTTGACACAAAATACGCAATTCATTAAAATCTAAAATAAGAAGAAAAAATTCTATTAAAATGAATAATGTAACATGCGTTCTAATAAAATACACAGCAATATATACAGAATATAAATTGTTTTGACGTGTTTTTGCTCTTTTTCCGCAGCTAATCATCACGACAACGGACTCATCAAAGCAGAGAACGGAACTTCTCCACGTCTTAAGAAGATCAAGGCGCCTTAAATTTCCCTTTGGCACCATTTCCTGTCTGTAGATCACGGGAGCGGGAAACTTGGGCCTGCCACTTCCTGTTTCCACGTCAGCAGTGGTGCGGGTGTTGTCGATCAGAGGAAGTGACCTTGAAGTGACCCTTCAAATCCTCCTCAACAGACTCGTGTCAAAGGTCTAAACTTCATTTCAGTATTCTTTGTTTTTTTTCTTTCATTCCGTGTAAATGTAACGTTTTAATTTTTAGCCCTGAGCTTTTCTTCACAATCATGTCAAGGTACTAAAATAGCGAGGAAGGAAATTCCGAAGAGGTTTTATTCTGAAGATGTTTGCCAAACTCTATTTCAAACACGGCAAAATAACTCTTCTGTACTCAGAACCTCTCGCGCCTCGTCTTGTAAAATTCTGTTCGTTGAGTTTGTTTTGAATGTTTTTGATATTTTGTGGTACATTATGATGCTTTATAAAAACAGACATTTTCAAGCAGTTCCATATAGTCCGTTTCCTTCATTGCACATTTTTACTCTCCTTCACTGAGTTCTTCTGTGCAGAGGAAAACGCGTTCCAGACTCCGATTGGGTCCTCTGAGTTTCCTCCGGGTCTTAAAGTAAGAGTGTGAATGTGTGTCCTGCTCTGTGATTGGTCAGCCACCAAAACAGGTTGTGGGCCCCGCCTTTATGAACTAGAGTTGCTGTGATTGGCTCCATGACTCCATGAAAGTGGTTGGATGTAATATAGTTGGATTAAATGTTTATTTCCAGAATAGATCTAAATTTCAACTGAGGTGAATTTGCAAAAAAAAAAAAAAAAAAAAAAAATCAACATAAATTACCCTGACTTACAAAATCAATCTGTGCCAAGAGCCGTTTCGTTCTAACTCATTCTAATCCATCTAACCCGTGCCATGACTTCGTAAAGTCAGTTTACAAATGATAAAATATTTGTAATAAATGTAATATAAACATGTTATAAAGCAGTTGTTTAAAACACCTGCCAATAGGCAAACTAAATGAACAATATATAATGATATACAGACAATCTTACATAAACGGTTACCACCATCTTCAAATGTTTTTTTCGTGGTGGGATTTTTCTTATTTAGGACATTTGTAAGTCGGGGTACCACTGTATATTTAATATATAATGTACCAAGTATATTTGACCTTTATGACAAAAAGCAATGTTTTCAGACCATCTCTGCTACTGTGTTTATTGTCTGCTGCATTTGAGAAGAAAAAAAAAATCCTGTGACCTTTTGAAACACAATGTACTTTGTTTGCTTTCAAAAACTGGTTTTAAACTGGTTGGTAACCAGCAAATGCCTTTACAAAACAGTAAAGACGGCAATCCAAATTATGCAAAATGAAATGGACATAATATTGAGTCTTGGAATCCGAACAGTTTTTTTTTTTTTTTGGCACATCTGACCATCAGATTTCAGGTTTTACAGCAGCAGAAGCTCCTACGTTCGCACCTGATGGAGAAAAACAGTTGGATTTTATTACAAAACCAATCCAAAGTTGGCGGTAAGAATTCCCACATCACCTTTCTCCAGGTTCTCGTCCTGGTCTGGGGTCTGGAAGTTCTGCCGGAGGGACGAGAGCGTGTGCTCGGGGATCTGATCCGCCACGGACTCCAGGTAGCTCAGCACGAACTGATCGGCGTCGGTCAGGACAAACAGATGTCCGAACACTACAACACATCAGTGATGAGAGAGACGCGGAGCGATGGCGGCTTCCACGGGTCGGTACCGTCTATAGTGGCTCCGATGTAGAAGTCGGCGGGCGTGTAGTAGTCTGGGTGTTCGGCCGAGCTCCCCGGTTTCGGAACTTGAGTTTTTTCCAGGAATTTTCCTCCGATGATGCCCGAGTTTCGCGTGGGTTTCTCGAAGATGCTGATGGTGTCGTTATACGGGTGAAACGATAAAACAAAACGTCGCCCCTCGTCAAAGGGATTCTGGGAATCCTGTTGCAGGACAGATAACGACTTTAGTGAGTGGACTCAACTAGTAACAATATACACTTTCTTATTTCGGAAATGATGCCGATCCACATGACTCCATCTTGTAAAAAAGGTAAATTAGACACCTTTAGTTGTGTATAAATTCAAGACGCTGACCCCTTCGGGCACGACGGCTTGTGTATGTTATATTTGGGTAAGCGTTAGTACTTTTTTCAAATGTGGAAAAAAAAATTATGAATTATTAATTGTTTAAGCATTTCAAAAGTTTCATTAGATATAAGACATACGTATTATAAATTGTTTGTATTCTTACATTTGTAATTTATATTTATTATAAATACGTATGTATTGTAAAATGTATTATTAAATACATACATTTATATATTATTGTGATTTGTTATTATACTGCATACGATTCAGTAAGAAAGAAATCAGTTTGTTTCCGAGATTCTATTTTTTGTGTTATTCTTAAATAGTCTGAACAATACGGTAATGTGCAACAAACATTTGAAAATTGAGTGTGCTCATTATAAATTGAAGAAAAATAAGTGCCTTATATGTGAAAACAGATTAGCAAATAAGAGGTTAATCAGTGGAGCGCCTTAGTTTGGAAAATACACTATACTGTATATTGGCTGCGTTGTAGTAAAAATATACCAGCATTATTTCAATGTGAAATACTAGTGATATACAGAGTCATATATATCATTTATATTTATAAAATCAAAACTAATCTCACCAGTTGTGCGGAATATCTGAGAACTTTGAGGGTGTCTTCCTTCAGTTTCATCACGTTCTTCTTGGGCGGCTCAGGAATCAGGCGAAGACAGTTCTGCAGCGAATCTTCCAGCGTCCCGAAGCCATTGTAGGGCGGAATGACTTTACCTGACTTAAAAAGAAAAAAACATCTACTTTTACTTTCCATCTACAGACCACGACATATGCTAGGTTAGAAGACTACAGGTCACACTTAAGATGTTCCAAAGCTTCTAGGAAATATATTTCTTTATAGTACACTTATAATATTGTAGACATTGTTGGGAGTAACACGTTACAAGAGGAATGTAATACAATAATATATACTTTTTACGCTTACGTTCCGTCAAACTTTTCACCCTCAAGACAATAAATCAAAAATGTAATATTTCCTGTTTGTGAATAATAGACACGTATATAAAAAAAAATAATAGACATGTATGTTATTGGTCTTTCGCTGGAGGAGTGTTGTATTTTGTAACTGCTCTGAACTTAAGGTCCGCAGCTATTGGCTCCGCCCAGTTTGTCATCAAATTTGATAAACAAGGCAGAAAAAAATACATTCATGAGATGGATAAGTGTGGTAAGTCATTCAAAATGAATAAAACTGCACTGAAGTTTACATCTGTTGTTTCTAATATGAATGTATTATTCACAGTTATCAGTAAAATGGTATCACTATCCAAATTATTCACATATATTGCCAGATAATCGCTTTACGTCTACCATACTTTTACCACTTTGCCAATTATAAACCATGTACAGTATATTGTTATTTGTGGCTTTTAGAAAGGTCAGTCATTCGACTACATAACAGCGCCTTCTACTGGATGTAAAATAAAATACAAGTAAAAGGTACATTTAGTTATTGTGGGATGTAAATTTTTACTTTTGTGGTTTGTTTTGGTAAAAGTAACTTAAAAGTAATACGAAGTAACATATTACATTTAAGAGACAGTAATATTGTAATGAGTACAGACAATAATAATGTAACGGATTACTTTAAGTAAACAGTTACAAGTAGTGAATAGCAATTTGGAAGTTGCACAACACTGATGGTAGAATAGAAACTGACGGACCTTCTTGAGATCCTTCTGTGGTTGGAGCTTGAGGCTGCGGGGCTTCAGCAGGATCTCGGGGTGGTGCCGCTGGAAGTACTTATGGGTGAAGTCGTCACAGTCGCACAGCAGGAAGCGTCTGCCCAACACCGTCACCTCCTCACCCACCCGGAAGTCCTCCGGAGAGAAATACTGCTGCACCTCCTGCTGGGAAACCTCCAGCACGCAGCTCGGGAATGAGTCTGAGACACAAGAGATGAGCAGGAAGGTGAAAGATCTTGAGGGAGGAGACCTTCTAAACGGGACCAGCTCATTGGCTTTCGAGCGACCACAGTGGTTTGTCTCTAAAATGTAAACTACTGCACTGAATTTAATTTGATTACATTTAAATAATGCTCTCTGACTTTGGAATTCATAAACTGTACATCATATTTTACGTCGTATTTCTTTTAGTAAATGTTGAAAATATGATATAATTTATCATAAAATATTTTACATATTTGATCATTCTCTGTAAATTCATATGGAGCAATCGGGGATGACATTTTTTTTTAATCTAGATTAATTGTAGTTAATCAATTAATGTAGTTTAATCTAAATCGGACCCCTTGTCCCTTTGTCAAATGTTGGAATCCAATGTGGCCAGCGAATCAAAACGTCTGCCCACCCCTGGTTTAGGTTAATCTCACTGTAATATTGAAATTAATCTATATTCATCTCAATTAATCTAGGTAAATCTAAATTATTCTAGATTAATCTTATTGAATAAAATAGACTTTTTCTGATTTTTTAACCCAAAAGATTTTTTTTTTCTATTTTCAAGTGTTTATTTTCAAGTATCACAAGTGTTTCCCTTTGAAATCATTGCATTTTGAGTTACAATATAAATACGGTGTTAAACACCTCCACATCTTGATAAAAAGCAATTTTCTCTTTCTCCGCTCAATAAGAAACACCCGATATGACAGTTACACAAACAAAGCATGTACGTCCTTGCTAATGTATAAACGTCTGCAAGGTATGAAAATCATCACAGTGAAGACCATCTCCCAACCCGACTTTGAGAATAGTTTACCCGAATCATTTTTTTTATCGCTTGATGTGAAATGTGAAAATGTGAAATGCGCGATCATAAGCACATCTGTCTCACCACAGCCGGTTTTGATGTGTTTGGGAATCTTCTGTCTGCGCAGAAGCACCGGCACCGGGTCCCGGCCGCTGTTGGGCTCGTGGTTCTCCCGGATCTCAACAGAATCATCCACCAGATAGTAATGGACCGTCACGGGACGCTTCTTCTTCTCTGCAGAGTCCACGTCATCCCAGAAGCCGAAGAAGCGCAGGACCTGCACAAACACACTGCGGATGTTGGAGGATGGATGGAGATAGGGTGACCAAGCGTCTTCTTTTTCCCAGACATGTCCTCTTTTTACGTTGTGTCCAGACAGGTTTTATAAGTTCACGAAAATTTAATTTGTTTTTAATTATTTGAGAATTAAATTGCGTATGCCGTTTTGAAGCATTACCGAACGGCTTTAGTCCCGTATTTTTTTTTTAAATAATTTTTTAAAGCAGCATCTCATACCAATCATCTCACGCGCTTTTTATGAAAACGTCACTTTTTCTACTTTTGATTGGGTAATTGATTGGTCTTTGCAACTGTTTGTGTGGGGGGCGGGGCTTATTTGTCTCGAGGCCGCGCCGGTTGTCCTCTTTTTTGGAAATCAAAATATGGTCACCTTAGATCACACGTGTCAAACTAAGTGGTCATTAAATGTGGCCCATGAGAGCTTAAAAGTTTTTAGTGTCTAAAAATAAACACCAAAAAATAAATTAAGAGCGTGCGTTGACCAAAAGCTACATTTCTCACAATGCCTTTTGACTACAGTAGCCGTGTTTCCACAGTTATGTTATTTTTCTTCATTTACTTGGGCAGTTTGATCCTTAATAATGGAGTTATGCGTGCTTTCATAAGCTGACAAAATGTAAAAAGATTAACGTTAGAGCAACAAGCAAACATAGGTTTTCTACACAACTGAAATTGTCAGAGTTATGATAAATATAATGAGTGGTGTGGGACACCTGGCCATTTCAGGACCAGGGACAGTGATCGTGGATGCTGCAGGTTGGCCAGGTGTCTCATTAAAGTAGTTACATTTGTTGTACATTACATTTGATTACTTGTAGTTACATTTATAAGTTACATCCGGCCCTTTGAGGACAGTGATGTGGCCCTCGGTGAAAATGACTTTGACACCCCTGCCCTAAACTGAAAGGAAGCATCTCACCTGTCGATCTTTGGCGAGGAACCTCTCCAGCGGATGGTCGTGGTTGCCCGAGGCGATGCGAGGCTCGGTGGCGTGCAGACGGCGGGTGGTGAAGGGGTCGCAGGGAATGGGCTCCGACTCGTTCAGCACAATCCCCTGACTCTCCATGAAGTCCTGCAAACACCATGAGAAGCTCAGTCGAGCCCACACGCACCCCCAGGTCCATGTTTACCCGTGTGAAGGCATCACAGTCTGTTATTCTGAAGACCGTGCCGTAGACCACCATGTCCATGCCGAGGTTCAGGTCCTTCCAGTTGTAGAACTCGCCCTGCTTGTTCTTGGGAAGTCGTTGGCGCTTGATCAGTTTCCCCTGCGGGAATCCAGAGTTCTTTACCGGCTGCTCGATCAGACAGACGCTGTCGTCCTCCAGGTAATAATAAATGATCACTGGGCGGATGCAAAAGTTCTCGAAGGCGGAGTCCAGCACTTCCTGCTGGATGTAAGCGTAGAAGCGCAGCGCCTGGAGAGAAGAGCCGCATCACATGAGTATGAAGATCAGACAGACAGTTAGGCAGAGAAACCAACAGACAAAGGGTAAAAGGGATAAACTGACAGACAGATATATACAAATATGCTGTATACATTTATAGAAATGCCAGGATAGATTAATCGACAGACAGATATATAGATTGACTAACAGACAGACAGGTAGATGGATAGACTGACAGACAGAAAGACAGACAGATGAAAGGATAGACTTGCAGAGAGACAAATATATCTGACAGAAAGGTAGATGTGTAGACTAATAGAGAAACAGAGACAAATAGATAGATTAACAGACAGACAAGTAGATGGATAGACTAATAGGCTGACAGAAAGATAGATGACTAACATGACAGACAGACAGACAGAAGGAAGGAAGAATAGACTGACAGACAAACAGATACATTACGTATATTGATTGATTGAGAGACAGACAGAGATGATGGAAGGACACACAAACAAACAAACAAACAAACAGGTAGACAGATGTATACATAGACTGTTACAGACACTGCTATGGTTAGACTAGCAGACAGACAGGTAGATAAAAAGACAAATGTATCTGACAGACGGGTAGATGTATAGACTAATACACAGACGTATACAGATAGACTGACTAACACAGACGGAAGAATAGACTAACAGACAGATAGACAGACTGATACAGTACGTATATAGATTGAGTGACAGACAGACAGACAGAAAATATGAATGGACAAACAAACAGGCAGACAGATGTATGGATAGACTAACAGAGACAGAGACAGATAGACAGACAGACAGACAGACAGGTAGATAAACTAACAGACTGGCAGATGGGAGGATGGACTAACAGAGACAAATATATCTGACAGACAGGTAGATGGATAGACCAATAGACAGACAGAGACAGAGAGATAGATTAACTAACATACAGACAGACAGACAGAAGAAAGAACAGACTAATGGACAGACAGACAGACAGACAGACAGATAAAGTACGTATATAGATTGATTGAGGGACAGACAGACAGACAATATGGATGGACAAAAAAACAGGCAGACAGATGTATGAATAGACAGTTACAGACAGACAGACAGACAGACAGGTAGATAGATAGACTAACAGAGAAACGGTCAAATAGACAGACAGATAGTTAGACTAACAGACTGGCTGAGGAAGGATGGACTAAGAAACAGACAAAAATAACAATATAATATAAAAGCAGCAAGACAGACGGATGGATGGATATATATATATATATA
>MU204302.1:33019-35220 GCA_017309775.1 Paedocypris sp. Pulau Singkep | reverse complement strand
ATATATATATATATATATATATATATATATATATATATATATATATATATATATATATATATATATATATATATCGATATATCTTTCGTATATATACGAAAGAGCACAGCAGAGTGGTACAGCGGGAAAAAGCGGTACCGGAAATGGGAACGAAAATCTAGGCCCCGCCCACATGGTCGTTTATGAACATATCCGAGGGAAATAGCGCTAAAGTGAACGTTACCAAAGATATTACGAAAAGCGTAATCAAAGGTTCAATTTCCCAATTATTTAACTATGATGGTTTCTAAATAATAAACTGTATTAATCGATACGTTTTTTTTTGTATTTTGCTTCAGCGAAGTGATGCTGTGAAACAACTGAGGACAAAACAGTATTTGCAAGAAATGTGACGGATGCTGGAGTAATGTTTTGTTATTTTGACATCAAATTGAACTGTACTCTTACTGAAAGTTCTATTTAAGTCCCTTTTATACAAACCATTTTCTAATTTGGCCCTGGCTAGGCTAAGAAGACAGAATTAAGGCGCTGTATAACTCTTGTAACGTAAGAAACACAAAAGCTCTTCACCTTCTTGTCATAAGCAACGAAAGCCGGCGTGAAGCTGAGCGGAAGGTGCTGCGCCTCGATGCCGTAGGTGAGATTCGGGACGTCCCGGATCAGTCGAGCCCGCTCGGTCAGACTCATGTTGACCGAGGACAGCGGGTCCTGTCCGGTGTCGACTTTCGGCCGACGGGCCAGAGCGTAACCGTTCTTATAATTCAAAGTGTGAGCTCTGTGGAACGCGGACTTCTGAAAGCGAAATAAATACAGAGTTATAGACTTTATCTAAAACAGTTGTTGTTTAGCACGACATATTTTTGTTCATTACAGATCGGATATAAATGTCAGGCACGAAGCACAAACACAGCGATCGCTCACCTCTAAATCACGAAATGTGTTGCCTGGCAGAAATGGAAGCTTTAGTTTGTCAGACATTTTACTAAATTGTTACTATTAAAAAGAAAGTAATTCTGTAGATAAAAACAATAATGAATGGACGTTTAAAGTTTAAAATTGCAATTCAAAGAGGCTTTCGATCGCCAGCCTTCTGCTCTCTCCCGAGGCGGAGGGATAATCACGGTTTCCATGGAGATCCCAAACATATGCGCTCGCCTGTTACGTCACTGTGTCGTAAAGACGTATAAAAACAAAGACGTTGTAGAAATAAATATCTCAGTAAAATGAAAGACGAAAATCACAAGGATTATGAATAATTGCACTAAAATAAATATAAAAGACATATTTACTTACATATATTTAACATTTTATTAGTAACATTTTCACAAAAATGTCTGTCAGCTAAGTTGTCCGTAAATGGAGAAGAAAAAAACCATACAGTGACATTTCAGGTTTTTAATTATTCCTGTTATTTCCGCAATCGACGCAATAAAAACGAGCCTTTAGCATTTAGCAAATCTGTCCATTCGCCCTATAAAAGTTGCTCTATAAAACCTTTAGAATTCAGTGCTTTCAAGAACCATTTGGGAAAATCGAACCAACAATTTTCATCTGCAAAAACCCATTTACAGTCACAAAAAGCATCTTTTGTCAAGATGAGCATGCAGTTTGTCTTTCACGTCATGTAACAGAATCAGAAGAATGATGGATGGCACACAGATATAGTATTGAATGCGTGGCTTCCTGTAAAGACCTCTTTGAGGCCATCAATCCATTTAAACAGGACCACCAGAAGACTTTCTGGACCCTTAGACGAAGAGCAGAAGACCCCATAAAGAACACTGGACTTGACCCTGAGCAACCAGGCATGTACTCTGCCGCAATATAAAAATATCTCCTCCACAAATAGCGACATTAACAATAAAAACCACTTAAATATCAAAATAGATTTCATAACAGCTCAGATTCTAGCCATGGTCCCCAAGAAATCCATCGGATGTCAACGTTGCCGGATTGTCACTGCCTTTTGGGTAAAGAAATGTTTTGTTGTTCTATTAATGTTATTTTTGGTCTGAGAAGAATGTGAAGTACCTACAAAAATATATATATAAAATTAATTTTATGTCAAACTGAATGTACTTTGTGGTAGCAGAGAGACTCTTATTTTGTATTGTTCTCGTCCCCATGAAGTCGCACTCTATAAAACCATCAGAAAAGTCATTCAGATTATTTTGAGTGTGTAAATTTGGACCACAAAACAT
>MU204302.1:23019-28019 GCA_017309775.1 Paedocypris sp. Pulau Singkep | reverse complement strand
TGGAACATTTCACAATTCATATATGAAGACACCAAAAAAACTACATTACCCATAATTCCCAAGTGAAAGCAGGTTTTATGGCCTTATGAAGCAAGCGAGCGGACTCAGATTTCACAGTTCTGACCCTACAGTCGGCAGGAATGCATTCTGGGAATAGCTGGAATTGTATTTCGATGCCTCTCAAGCCGTTTCTGTTCTACACACGGGATAAAATAGCCACACACTTGCATGCGTCGTAAAGCGAATCCGATCGCACTCAAACAGTCAGACAGCATTATGAGGCGAATAATTGATGTACACACACGCGGAATAGTAAACGCAAACGTACTTACAGAAGAATGCCACGAATGAAAAAACACTCGTGTTAAACGACTGAATGTTATCAATGGAGGCTTGAGCTAAGCTTCAAAAAGTCAAACGGATAGAGACAAGAACGTTCCCTGTTTAAGGAATGTTTGTCTTTGACAGGAACCTTGTGCTTTTTGCTCACATCCACCTGGACAAACACACGTCATTGTTGCCGGACACAAAAGCCTGGCAGCGACTTCCATTGCTGACACGGCCGACAGACCCAGAGAACGGCGTCCGAACACGGTCAGAAACATCCAGAAAAAAAATTGGAAAAAAAAGTGCGATCTGATTGGCTGGTTGAGATTCAGGCTTTGGAATGTGTCAAATTTACAGTTACTGTATCGTAAAACTACAGTGGTCACCAATAATCAGTTTTTTTCGAAAAAAATTTGTTATCTGAGCTGCATTTTACACGTAATCCATTCTAATCCATGCAATGTCTTTGTAAATTCAGACAAAAAAGGTAATAAGTGAATTAAACATGTTACATAGTAGTTGTTTAGTTTGCCCATACGCAGGTGTTTATAAAGATATATAGCATACAGCGTATAATGATATACGGACAAGCTCAAGGTTACCGCCATCTTGAAAAGACGTCATGGAAATCCCAGAGATTTCCCTAATCCCGTGAGAACGGTGACTAAGCGACGTCACTGTTCTTGCGACGTTGCGAAAATCTCAGTGATCTGCACGACGTTATTTCAAGATGGCGGCTCTACGGGAGAGAAAAAAAAACATCGTCTTACTGGAAGAATACAAGCTTTTTTATCTTCTGTAAGCGAGATATCTGAAACTAACTACTGTTTTTGTTGTTTTTTGTTTACTTGACGTGTAAAGAAGATTAAACAACTGTTTTTTACATCTCAATGTAAGAAAAAGATGCGCTCCTACTTGTATAGCAAAAATATTTAGAAACTCGGAACGACATTTTTGCGGCGACACATTTCGTTACTCGTGACTTTTGTTATTTAAGATATAGTTGGCTTGTGGGTAGCGATTGGGACCCAAGTTCGAGGCCCAGTCATGTGTTGTGTCACTGCTCTGTGATTGGCTGGCCACCAATCAAAAGTGTGCTGTGATTGGCTCCAGCTCTCCGCAACTCAGCAATGAAAAAGCAGTTTGGAAAACATGAAAACACCTGAGGAGCGGTAAAAAAAAACCCAGATGGGTCATTTTTTCAGGCTGCTACAAATGATTATGACTGAAAGAGGC
Organism: Paedocypris sp. Pulau Singkep; assembly: GCA_017309775.1. Lineage (NCBI taxonomy): Eukaryota > Metazoa > Chordata > Actinopteri > Cypriniformes > Paedocypris > Paedocypris sp. Pulau Singkep. The sequence continues at coordinate 26,456 of MU204302.1, read as the reverse complement.
TGAAAACTGGCAAAAAGAGACACGAAACTGGCAAAAAGCAAAGTAAATCGTAAAAAGTACATCGTAAGCTGAATGCAAGTCTGTAATAAACTGTTCCCACTGTACAGCGCTATCAACTGAAAACAGAAAATTGTGATAACGTTAAAGAAACAACGGCGGATTGGACGTTTTCGCTTTGTGTTATAACAGATGAATAAGCCTAAATCTCACTGAACACACGTGTCTGAGGAGATGTAAGGCAGCACTTTCCTGTTCACGGCGACTGGACAAATAAATCCCGAGCTGGAGATAAAAAAGTCATTGTTCGTGCGGCGAGGGAGTGCGGCGATCATGAGAGAGAGTGATAAAGTGAGCGTGTGTGGACTCACCCGGGGACTAGTTATTTTAGTGAGCCACCGATCATCTGCCCATGTCATTTTCATACGACGAGCGGCTGCGGTGATAAAAAAAGAAGCGTGTTCTGAAAATGACCTCTAGGAATAGGAGACGTGTTTATATATGAAGAAGCCCGTGAGCAAAAAACCGTCGTTTAGAACTCTCTGTCTGAACATGAAAACCGTTGTGTCACAAGATCCAATAAAAACCTATGAAACGTCATCTAACGTCTGATGGAGAAGGAGGAACTGATCTCAATTCCGATTAAACGCAGTTCCAAGCGTCTGTTTACCACGAGTGTTTCCAATAGGCGCGTGCCAAAACTCTCGCTCTCAAACAAATTAGCGGTAAAACTCACAAGTCTGGCCAATAAAATCCACGTTTGCTGCAAATACTCCCCGATTGAGGAGTTACGGTTAATAACAGGCTGAAAACTACGTGCACTAGACGCTACGCAAGATAAATATTCATAAACACAGTGGGAATATTAATCTCGGAGCAAAGCACAAACAGAGTCTGTGTAAATGCCAAAAAAAAAGAAACGAGGTAGAAACAAAATCCAATAAAAGAATGCGGTTGCTGTACTGAATTTAAGATGAAGGCATGTTTGTTCGTCTCATTTCATCAGGGATTGATTAGAAATGTCTGCTGAGGATGTTATACAGGCGCTAATAAAAGACTAAATACGTTTGTAGCTGAACTTTAAAAAAAATCGTACAAACTGCTTTTGGTTTTACGAACCTTTCACATTAAAAAAACAGAACATTTCTGATTTGATCCCAATCTGTTGAGCAGAAACCATGTAATGCCGACCTGTAGGCCTGAAGCTGCAAGATGAAAAGCCTGTAGAGGAGTGAAAGTGAGAAGACTTAAAATAAAACATCTGCTCATGCTGGAGGAAAAACAAAGAGTTAAAAAAAACCAGGAGAGGGAGAGGGAGAAAGAGAGACAGAGAGAGAGGAGAGGAGAGAGAAAGAGAGAGAGAGGAGAGAGAGAGGGAGTGAGTGAGTGAGTGGGTGGGTGAAAGAGAGTGAGTGAGAAAAAGCAAAAGAAAGAGAGAATGAGGAAAAAATGAAAAAATAAAGAGATAAAAGAGGGAGGGAAAGAGTGATTAAAAGATTTTGTATAGATAGACAGAGAGGGAGAGAAAAGGAGAGAAAACAGAGAGTGAGTGAAAGAGAGAGAGAAAGAAAAAGAGATACAAAAAAGAGAGACAAAAAGAGAGAAGAGTGATTAAAAGTTCTTTTATAAATAGATTAAGGAAGAGTGATTAATAGAGAAATAGGTTGAGAAAGAGTGGCATGACGTAACATAGAGAGAGAAAGAAAGCAACAGAGTTAGGGTAGGAGAGAGCTGCCCACTGCTCCAGGTGTGTGTATGTGTGTAACTTCACTGTGTGGTAAAAATGCAGAGCACAATTTCGATACGGTCCCTAGTGGCCATATTGACACTCAAATGGAGAGAAAAAGTGTGATTGAGTAATTGAGCAAGAGAGAGAGAGAGAGAGAGAGAGAGAGAGAGAGACAGAGAGATAGATAGAGAGAGAGAGAGAGAGAAAGAGATAGAGAACAAATGCAAGAGAAAAGAGAAATTTGGTGGCATTAATAGAACAGAAATACACTGAAAAAAGTTGTAAAAACACACTCCTTGCCAGTGCGCGCACGTGTGTGTGTGTGTGTGTGTGTGTGTGTGTGTGTGTAATAAATCTTTAACTGAACACAGACTCAAATCTTTGCCGTTTGTTTCTTCAGTCGGCGGCTCAATCAGTAACCGCGACTGAACGTCTGTCTGCGTTTACCGTGATTCCCGTACGGACACACCCACATGTCACGGCGAGGTGTTTACTCACTCAACTGATCTAATAAAAGCTCCTCACGTGACGACAAACTAAACCCACTTTTCTACGCAACACGACTGGCGAGTGTAAACACGACGCTTCTTTACCTGCTTCTGGTCTGTCAGGTGAGGCTGAGCAACAGCTGGTGAACCTCTTTAAGATGCCCGATCCAATCATCTGACACACACACACACACACACACAGGAATGTCACTTACACACTCATGCTGAAGAAAAGCATTCCCTCCACAAAAGCCGAAGCTGGAACGTCTCGCCGCTCGTCCGGAGCAGAAACGCCACAAGAGAAGATCACGTGACCTTCTGCTTTCTCTTTCTCTTCAGCCTGTGTCTACTCTGGAAGAGGAGATCAGCACTGAAAGCCGCTGCCAACACACACACACATGTACGCTCATGTTCAGCCCACCGGAGAGGGGCAGGATTTCAAGCGAAGGGGGCGTGTGGGAGCCAAACAGGAAGTGACACGGAGCCCCAGGTTTGGCCTTTTCAGCACAACCGATGGAGTCGTTTCGTTATCTGCAACAACTGTTTATTAAATCGCCGTGAACGTTACTGGGACGTGGGGTCCTGTGTCGTCGCTCTGGGGACGTTTAAAAAAAAATGCCAGAGAAGTGCATGACATCATTTCCTGTAATGCTGTAGTTTTAGCCGAAGATCAGAACTTAAACACGAGAGGCCCCCGCTTCTGATTGGCTGAGCTGCTGCAATGCATTTAACCTCTGACCTCAAGCCCACCCTTTACCGACTTCACAAGCTCCAACACGTCTCCCAGCATGCTCCGCTCTCTCTGTGCCCGCCTGCACTGGTAATAAATCAAAATGTCATGTGACTTTGAAACACAGAATCTATCACTGATCTGAGCATGTGCAAAACTAGATGCCAGTGTGTGTGTGTGTGTGTGTACAGTGTGGGTCACATGACCTGTCAAATTCACTGCCTTTTAAGGGCAACAGGATCCTGTAACTTAGCAAAGCCCCAGAATATGCTGTCGGCTTGCACACACACACACACACACACACACACACACACACAAAACAAGAAACTCTTCAGTTATGAGGTTTTACTTCAAAATATTGAAATGAATTGTAACACCAAATGTTTCAAAATGGCAGGTAAACTATTTATGTAAATAGGTAAATAGGTGCAAAAAAAAACAACAACAAAAAGTCAGAATCCAGTGTTTTCAGCATCCTGCAGATGGCGATATC
>MU204302.1:0-22994 GCA_017309775.1 Paedocypris sp. Pulau Singkep | reverse complement strand
GAGAGAGAGAGAGAGAGAGAGAGAGAGAGAGAGAGAGAGAGAGAGAGAGAGAGAGAGAGAGAGAGAGAGAGAGAGAGAGAAAATAAAAGCTTAGTAAATGAAAGTAGTTAATGTGAGTTGTCTGTACTTGCTTCCTAAAAACTTCATCTGAACTTGGAAACGAGATTTAAGAATGATGAAGAAAGATCTGAATGGAAGTCACACACGCTCAAATCATCACTCGTGCACACTAACCCAAGGTCACACACTCCAACCTCACAAATACTCAGTAGCACACTCTCAAGCCGGCCACGAGGAGGTAAACAAATCCCCGTCTTGGGTTGAGAATATGTAGCATTACGTGTCAGAGCTCCGGTGTTAAAGATTTTTGGGGACAGGCCACAGTTTGGACAATATTGGTTTGGAACATGCCACTGGAACATTCACTGGAAATTGAAAGATTGGTTTCTGGCGTCTCCCCAGTGCTTTTCTTCCCAGGGGTGAATGATGAGCAAACAAAGCGGTCAAGTGAAGGTTTGCACGGCTTCTGGACACGTTTATTTCATGACAGGCCTGTTGATCAAGGTAAGTTACTGCTCACACAACCAAGCTCTGAGTTCCAAGCCCACTGAGATGAATGGCAAAAGAGGGCCACCACCATGTCAGAGATCGAGCAGATTCAACCAACAGGTTAGAAAATGAAAAGCAGGAGCTACACTACTTCAACCGACAAACTGAACAAACTGAACAAACTGAACTAGTTGAGTTGACTAGTTGTCCCTGTCATAGAAGATTATTAGTCCTTTTTTGGCAAAATGAATCCAACTTCAGGCAGAAACTTCCCCACTTCAACAGACAAATTCCCTAACGAATGAGAACTAGTTGAGTTAACTAGTTGCCCCTGTCATAGAGTCTTCTGACAAAGTGAAGCTAGTGTCTGGGATTATATATGGGCCCTTCTTTGGCCCCTTTGTTTAGACTCGCCTATGGCTGATCTGTACATGGGTGGGTTATGAAAGAGTGACTATATGTTGTGTAAAAGGGTGACACACTTTTCTCTCAGATTCTGACACTATTTTCTCTCTCTCTCTCTCTCTCTCTCTCTTACACACAAAAGGTTGAGGATCCTGTTCTTTAGTTCACAACTAAAAACCTTTTTCTAAGTCATCAAAAGTGACTGCAAAAAAAAACAATCAAAGTCATAACCACTTAATTAATGTATATAAAAATAATATTACATCTATATATCCAGAATTAAAACTTCTTCAACACTGAGATCCGAGGCCAGTGAATGAAATAGCTAGAGTGATTACTGCCCCCTAGTGGACACAACACATTCACTCACTGGTTTGTCGCCTTTTTACACATGAAGAACAAGCCTGTTTATAATTTGACACAACATGAACAACCGTTTTATAATTTGATTGTAAATACAACCTAAAAACAATGTAAATGAATATCATACAAATTATTAATTAATTACTTAATTATTAGTTATTGTGAATCATAATTATTTATTTGTTCAGTTATTGAATTCAAAAGCTTAAATGCTGAAATTAATAAATGATTGAAAATTTTTAAATGAACTCAAAAACACACATTATATGTTCCACAAGTCCAAAAATATTCTTATTTAAGTAGATAATAATCATTTAAACTATTAATCAAAATAAAAAGACAACATTGAACAACCATATTAAAGTTCCAGCATATAAGGCAGATTTGTGTTTTTGTTCAGAGAGACGTCTCACCACAGGTGTGTATCACACTGAGGTATTTGCGGGTGCCACGGTAACAGGGGTCTCCAAACTCCTGGGTAGAAGCCCGGACCACACAGGTGCGTTTCCCCTGGCAACGTGATGTCATTACCTTCAGAGCCACATCTGATGAACAGTCTGAAAACAAGAGAAAGCTCAGGGAAGTAATACAACCAACCACACACACACACACACACACACACACACTGTAAAAAACAAAAAAAAAACATCAAAGCTCTTTAAGTTAAATGTAAACAATACTTGTAAAGAAAAGAAAGCATTCTGCTTATTCTAAACCACACTACGGCAAGGAAGAAAAAAAAGCCCCACAATAAAGATCAAACAGACTGTTCTACACATTTCTCTATAGATAGACAGATGAGTGTGTGTGTGTGTGTGTGTGTGTGTGTGTGTGTGTGTGTGTGTGTGTGTGTGTGTGTGTGTGTGTGTGTGTGTGTGTGTGTGTGTGTGTGTGTGCGTGTGTGTGTAAGTGTGTGTGTGAGTGTGTGTGTGTGTGTGCGTGTTCAGGCTTGCCGTCAGAAACATTCTCTAACACAATGTGAATGTTACAAAGGTTTCATAATAAAATTATTATTATGTTGCATGAAGACTCTTATTGTTTTACTATGTTGTTGTTGTAAAAATGATGTACAGTATTTAAAAATATACAATACTGTAAAAATTGTAAAAATACTACAACTATTTACCTGGATTCTATTTCATATTTTATTTTATTTTTTATTATGATTTACAGAAATTCTGCCACAAACTAGAATTAGAGAACTAAAAACTCAAAAAAAAAGATGATTTTTTTTTTTTAATTGAGCTTTATTTTCACCGGTTCTTTTCAAACACGGCCGTCCTGAATTGTGAGAAAGGGTCAAAGGTCGTTCACCACAGAGCCCCTATAGTCCCACTAGAATTACAGCAGAAACAAACAGTCCCGGCTGCACAGAACACCCGCAGCCCGCGTGTGACGGCCCATTTACTGATCCATTAGCACAAAGACTTCACCATCGCCATCACTCTTTCAGGGAAGAAGAGGTGAGATCTGAAGACCGGAGACATGTCGTCACCTGAGGACTAATGGCTTTAACAAATGTCAAAGGTCAGAGGTCACAGAGCCGTGTTAGTAAACAGAGAGCTCGGCTTGATAAAGATCTGATTTATGAAGTCCACTTTCAGAAAGCGTTGTCAAAGTCAAAGTCCAGGGAACTATTTATGCATCTGCTGGCAAATATCACCTGTCCTATTCTGATTATATATGTGTGCAGAACGGGCATGAATCTGTCCGATCCGACGCCACTCCAGATGCTTCTGGAATCTTCCTGAGCCTCCAGAAACTGGATCCACGTGAGAGAATCCGCCGATCCACGGCTTGATAAATAAGCCAAACCGATCAGAAATAAATGCCAGAATCAGAACAATCTAATTCATTGACTGATGTTGGCATCATGAAAATTGGAGTTTGAAAGATTTCCAATTTTAAAAAGAAAAAAAATTTTGTACAATAAATACATCTACACACACACGTATACTGTATATACACGCTAACACACTTCGGACACAGTTTATACTTATAACAGTATATACGTATATATATATATATATATATATATATATATATATATATATATATATATATATATATATGCACACATGAAAATTATTAATTAATGATTTGCATAATTATATACACGTTAATAGTTATATGACATAATAGTTACAAATAATTGACCATAAACAATAATAAGTTATTTCAAGTAGTTTAATAGACTAATAATGGTTATTTAACAAAAGACCATGCAGAAAAAAACTGCAAAACTGACTATTATGTATTTTACTTTCTAATTGTAAGCATAACTTTTATATGACAACAAATTATACAATTTAGCAATGACTGACTGACTGAATTAAATACCTTTAATTAGGCTGTAATGGGTAAAATACATACACATTTATATATTGTAATAAATAGGAATATACGTGTAGATGTGTGAGTATATTAATTATATACTATATAATGTAATTACACATATATTGTATAAGAGTTATTAATAATCAAAACTGTATAGCTTCACTTAAACTATATTAGTCAAAAAGCTTTTCAACTCTAGTGACAAAAAACCTGTCAATCCCCCGACTGTAAATTCTATTAGAGCGAAACACAAACTCAGATATTAAAACCACAAAACCTGAATGTAAAAAGATAAAATCAAGTTTCAGTTTTTATCTTTAAAATGTAAAACAGCTGACGTGAAAGCGAATTTCGCTCTGATGGAGTGAAGCAGCGTTTCGAGGCGAGAGTGAATCACCATGGGCAGGGCAGCTGAAACCAGACCTGGTCTAAAAGCACACACAAACCAGACCAGACCAGACAGTGTAAACACACCAGATGCCCTCGCAAACCCTTCATCCAAACACACGGCAATTACACGCAACACACCCGCCACCGACCGAACATCACGGTTATCTAACGCCGCCTTGCTTTCAATTACATTACAGTATGTGAGTGTGTGTTGGCACGATGAGAATGTGCTCGGTGCCTCTGTACACACACACACACACACACCCTGGAGGAGTGTAAGAGGAGATGAGATTAGCTGGATCTCCCAAAAAAACCAGATAATTTCCTCACACACATTTCAGAGTTCCCTTTCTGCAGTAGCTGATTGATGGATTTCATGGGGCGCACACACACACACACACACACACACACACACACACATTACATGTCCACAAACACTGACACACACTGTCTGTTTTCATCCTTGATCCTGGATAAATAACAACAACACTTACCAAGGGCATCATATTGCGCGCACACATGTACACACACACACACACACACACACACTAACAAGTAGAAACAGGAGAAACGATGCGGTGAAACCGAGCACCTGATGTCATTTCACGTTTCTACAGGTGTGTCTGCGTCTGGACGTCGGTTTCTTCTTCACTAATGCCGCATACTTTACTTGAATTTACATTTTCATGGAAGGTCCTTCAATTCAAAGTCACTTTAGATTCAGATTAGGACAATTTGAGCAGATCTGGATTCGTGTGTTCCTCAAAGACAGTTGTGGAACCTACTGGTCCAGAATTCAAACCTGAAACAATGATGTCACAACTCCATCTCTCCACCACTAGGCCACAACTGCACATAGTCCAGTTACGAGTGAAAATGCCAACAAACTCCACCAATCCACCCATCCATCCATCCGTCATTTCTGGGTCCCCCTGGTTGGATGGTCAACCAATCACAGAGCAGAACACACATTTACGGTCTCGTCAATTTTCAAAATTCTCTGAACACAGGTTTAGACTATGCTTTTAATAACATTTCCCCCAAAATAAGACCTAGTCAAGAACAGCAAAGTTAAATAAAAATATATATATATAAAAATAAGATATCTGTTAACGGAAATTTCCTTTAAAGAAGGTTGTCGTCGATATCGTCTCTTTTAACAAAATTATTTCAAAACACGATATGCCAAATGTTGTCGCGACAACAATGTTAAGCAAGTTTTTTTCTTACCACTAATATGCAGGGAGATCTTTTGAGTGAAACATGCAAGGTTCCAGACATGTCGAACAGTTTTTTTTTTTATCTTTCACGAACATCAATAAACAAAAAAAACTTTACTTTGATGTCACTTTTGTTGGAACTGCGACAGCCGGTGTCATGTAATGCTGACATTACAAAACATGGAAATTACGGAGGGAAGACGTTCGGAACAGTGTTGGTGCCGTTTCATTATGTTTACGCACAAAAGTACAACCCAAGTGAGACACTCGGCTAACATCCTGTTGATGTTAGGGTCCGCGCTGATCCGGCTACATTGCAGTTATCGTGAGATTCAAAAAGGCGGATGTAACATGCTTGTTATTACAGTTATTACGACGTTTCATCATATTGTAAAACATTTTTTAAATCGTGACACAATATCAAATTTACTTACAAAATGCGGCTCATTTTACAAAATCTCCATTGTACAAAACTGCTGTCAGCACGAATTAATTTAGTAAAGAAAGGTACTACTGTATACGGCTCATGAAAACCAATGATTTTGTCAATCATATACAGTGGTACCCCGACTTACAAAATTAATCCGTGCCGACGGCCGTTTCCTTAGATGGGAATTTCGTTAGCTGAGCCGCATTTTACATGCATTTCGTCTAATCCGTGCCGTGAGTTTGTGATAAACTATTGTTAATAAATGTAATAAAAACATGTTACAAAGTGATTGTTTAAATTGCTTATTGGCAATAGTTTATAAAGATACAGTATATAATAATACAGCAGACAATCTCACATGAACGGTGACCGCCATCTTGAAATGACGTCACACAGACACGGAACTAACGTCATCAGAATGTTCCTCCGCCCGGACCATATAGACTGTAACACTCAGCGAGATTAACGCACTCGTGTCGAATTTCTAACAGCTTATTTGCAAGTTTTATGTCAAGTTTTAAGTTTTATTAACACAAAATTTGTTTTGTGTTAGTGAGTATAACCTGCTTCAAACTCCTGATGAGTAAGTGTGTGTGTGTAAGTGTGTGTCCGCTCCTAGGTGCTCTAGTAGCTCCTGCTCGGCTCTATTTATACCAACGCCAGACACGCCGAAGCCATTATAAGAGAATACGAGCTCATTTTATATTTTGGAAGCAAAACATTTGAAACTAACCAGTGCTTTTATCGCACCGATGCATTCCGTTACTCGGGTTTTTCGTTAGTAAGGACATTCGTAAGTCGGGGTACCACTGTATATAAAAGGATTACTAAACTATGAGAAAAAGCCATGAATATATTTGTAATAATAAAATAATGAAAGTCCTACCAACAGAGGGCGCTCTCCTGTGGTAGGACGGACACTCCAGCGCGCCCTGCTGCGTACGGCCGAACATGGCGGAATAAACTGCGATCTGCATCCCCGTCTTGCATCCCAGCCGCATGCGCTCCTCTTCACACACCACTTTACTCTTGTACTCGTCTGCGGAGAAACCGCAGCAAACACACCGTTATGAGCCATTTCCCAACAAAACGTAGAAGAAACTGTGAAATTGTGAAAAGCAATGAGCTTAATGATGTGAAATGATGTGAATGGAAAAAAAAAACTTGCTAGATGAACAAAAGACGTGTAATGGAGGAGGCCATGTTTCTTTTCCAGACGTTCTTTTTCTCCGTCTCTGCTCAGCTGATAAAACACAATGGCCGTGATGGGGCAGTGAACCTGTGTGCGTCACTCACTCGGCCGACACTTGTACTGCACACTGAGGTGTTTGCTGATGGTGGGACAGGGGTCTGTCCCAAACAGACGGCTGTTGACGAGAACATGGCATCTCCGTCTGTCCTCACATTCATCCTTCATCTTCTGCAGAGAGAGAAAAATGGATGAAAGAAAGAAGCCGGGACAGAGAAAGACAGAATGAAAGTCAGAATGAGATCAAGAGAAGATGAAAGAGTGAGTGTGAACAAGAAACAGGAATGTAGAGAGAGGAGAGAAGGAGTGAAAGGGGGAGAGAAGAGAGAGGGGGCGAGAAAGGTAGAGTTAGAGAGTGAGAGAGCAATTTAAAAAACAGTTGAGTTGGAGAGAGGAAACAAAGAGACAGGAAGAAGAAACTGAATGAGCGAGAATGGTAGAGAAAAAAAACTGCAATAGTGCGAGAGAGGGAGAAAAAAGGTAGAGAAAGAAATGGAGAAGTGGGAGAGATAGAGAAATAGAGAGAGAGAGAGAGAGAGAGAGAGAGAGAGAGAGAGAGAGAGAGAGAGAGAGAGAGAGAGAGAGAGAGAGAGAGAGAGAGAGAAAGAGAGAGAGAAATTTGGTGGATGAGGGAGATGAGAGAGAAATAGGGTGGATGGAGGGAGAAGAGGGAGAGAGACAGACAGAAAGAAGGAGAGAGAAATTGTGTGGGTGAGGGCGAAGAGAGAGAGACAGAGACAAACAGAGGAGAGAGAGAGAGAGAGAGAGAGAGAGAGAGAGAGAGAGAGAGAGAGAAATTGGGTTGATGAGGGAGAAGAGAGGGAGACAGAGAGTAGGAGGGAAAAAGAGAGAAATTGGGTGGATGAGGAATGATAAATTGGGATGAGGGAGAAGAGGAAGACAGAGAGAAATTGGGTGAATGAAGGGAGACAGAGAGAGAGAGAGAGAGAGATTGGGTGGATGAGGGCGGAGAGAGAGAGAGCAAAATTGGGTGGCTGAGGGAGAAGAGAGAGAGACAGACTGAGAGAAGAGAGAGAGAGAGAGAGAGAGAAGGGGAGGGGGGGGAATGTTGAGCTGTTTGAGCGACATGTTTTCATTCAGTTAAACACATTCCAGAACTTTGGTTTTACCGCAGAAGGTTCGTTCCCTCGGGGGGAAAGAAAACACGGCGTGTTTAATTGTGCTCCGGCACACGCACCAATGTGTGTGTAGAGTGTGCGGTTACCGAGTGTGTGCACCATAAATCACTAGTGAGGAACGCCGCAGTTTACACACTAAATCACACGTGTCTGCTGGGACAGAACACAACTTAGGAAAAACCAAAACAACATTGCAACGAAAAATCGATCGCCGCATTTAAAATCGTTTAACACATCTGACCATCAGAAGTTCGATACCTGCAAGGACGTCGCTACATGACAGGAAGTGACGTCGCTGTCTTTACGCGCCACGGCACTACTGTAAATGGACGGGCACAGTGATGTGTAGGCGGGGTTTGATCTGCCGTAGAAAGCTGATTGGACGGTGATGGAGGTTCTAGGCGGGCAGCGAATGGCCAGGGACTCGCCGTCACAAGCTCGTTGCGTGTAGTTCCTCAGCACACGTGACAGGTAACCTTCTGCAAACAACACATATATGTCAGCACAACCACACAACTACGAGCAATCAAGCGGCCAATATTTCAAGCATTTTTTTAAGAATTTTTTTTTTTTGCTTTGAACAGTAATTGCGAAGAAAGTATTGTATTTCTGCGGATATAAGCACTAAAGATTTTTCAGGCACAAAATTCAAATTCAAATAAAAGAAAAAAATTTAAACTCCTGGCTAAATACTTCTTCCTAAAATGTATTCCTAAAATGTTCTTTATTTAACAAACCTAACTTGTGACTCGTTATACTCGAATGTCGTTGTACTTGAAAAATAAATTACAAAAATTACTAAAAAAAAAAACCCTCAGCGGAACCTCAGCGATGATCATCACTTGTCTTCATATTATTTGAATATTTGAAATTTGAAATTATAAGCACCCCTTCCCACAAGCTTTTGAACTATAAAGGATTTAAAATTAGCTAGTGACAGTGATGAGAAGCAGAGGATGGAGTCCATTGAAATTAAATGCTAATTCAAGAGACATTAGCAAGATATTTCAAACGCTAATTGTTTTTGGGAGAAGAAGATTTTTCGGGAGAGAAAGAAACAAGCATTAAACAAAAAAAAAACTCCACGAGGAAAGAGTGAGAAAAACAGAGAAGAAGATGATAATGACCAGGATGAAAGCCTCTTTCTCTCTGTCTTTTTGCACGTCTTTGTAAAAGTAACATTACATGTTCCTCCCATTTTGTGGAATATTCGTCATCTAGAAACGTTTTTGTTTTGCTTTTCAAAAAACACAAAAATATGTTGTGGAATCTTAGAGGGTAGAAACTGATTCATAGCGTTTCTGATACATATACAAAAATATTTTTGACCATGGAGCAAATTAAACTCGTAAGACAAGGTACAACTTTGTATAATATTCAATATTTAGACATTTAGTAGCACACAATAAATGTAATAATGAAAAACCAACAGCAAACAATGCAAAACACATTCAGGCACGGAAGGCCAGGCATATAATGGTGTGTGTGTGTGTGTGTGTGTGTGTGTGTGTGTGTGCGTGTGTGTGTGTGTTTATTACAACGAGGGAGTTTCAGTGGCAAACTTAAAAACCACAAAACCTCCATTAGGCCGAGCAGTGCAAAGCACCAGCAGCTCAAGTTGTCAGGGTAACTGTTGTTATCGACATCACCATGGTAACCAGGCTGAGAACATAATGCAGAGCCCCAGAAAGCAGACGGTGGGATTTAGAAGATCAAGTTAATGAACACATTTAACTTTCTAAAGGTTGGTAAACACAATGACGCAGTTTTTAACTATCTGTGAATGGCGGTTGTTTAATTGCTGGTTATTGTAAAATAAATAAATACAATTCGGATTGTTAAAAAAATGTCAATGTGAAAAAACTTTTTCCGTTTGAAAAAGATGAATTTCTTTTCCAGATTTTGGCAAAAGAAAAAATTTGTAAACACAATTTAAACCAAGTTTTATGGCTGGTTAGTAAAAAAAGACAAAAAAAATCCTATTCAGATTGTTAAAAAAAAAAAAAAGTCAACGTGAAAAAACCTTTTTTGTTTGAAAATAATTATTTTTTTTTTTCTCCAAATTTTGATAAATGAAAAAATTCGAAGTGCAGAATTTGTTCCAAAATGTAAGTGATTTAACCATATTTCAATTATAAACTCCATGTTATGACTCATGCAAATAATGTGCTCAATTGCCAAACGTAAAAAAAAAATAAAATAAATCACGCAGTTTAATCCTGCAAAACTACAGCAGTACTCCGCATTCTCTAAAGCAGCCAAAAGAAATCCATATCACAAACACATTAACTTTAAGACAATAAGCTTTTACCTAATAAGAAAATCTACTACAACAGCACTCAACATTCTCGAATTCTTGAAAAAAAAAAAAAAGCCGTGCCGCTCCTCCGCTCGGGAAAGGAATGCTGTACAATCCCCTCGGGATTCCTCGGAGCCCTTCAGGGTCTCAGAACACAATCCTTCCTGCCATTGTTCGCCAAAAGAAGCCGGCATTCCAGCGGAGGAAGGACGGCCCCTTCCACCAATCACAGCCGAGAAGCCGGACAACACCTGCACGCGCTGACCAATAGGAGGCGAGTCATTGGTGCGGCCGCGGTTTAAAGTTCAGGCTCAGAGCGGATCAGGTAAAACTCTACCTGAACACACACGCCGGCAAGCAAACGCTACTGAAGCAGGATCAGCGGAGAGAGAGATTTATAAAGAATGAAAACAACTACACAGAGAAAAAAATACATTAGATTCAGTCTGTCTGTATATAAGTCCTGCCATCTTTATTTCTGCTTGTTTACATGTTTGTTTGTTTGTTTGTCGATCTGCATACCTGTCTGTCTATCTATCATCCATCCAACCCTCCATCCGTTTTGGCTGTCTATCTGTCTATCTATCTATCGGTCTGTCTGTCGGGATGGAACCATCCATCCATTTGTTTGTCTGTTTATCTGCATGCCTTTCTGACTAATTGTCTGTCTAAATTATCATCCATCCATTCAGGTTTGTCTGTCTGTCTGTCTGTCTCGTCCATCTGTCTGTGGGTATGAGTGTCTCGGTGACACCTTACAAATGTAATGATTTATTATTAGCATCCGTCCGTCTGTCTATGCGTTTCTAGTTAACATCAGTTTTTTTAATCTGTCTGCCTGTTTCTTTATAGACATTGTCTGTTTATCTATCTTCTTCGTTTCTAACTGTCTTTCTCTCTGCGTTTCCAGTTTTACATCTATCCGTCTGTCTATTAACATTAGGATGTTTGTAGTTTGTCCATAATTTGTCTATTTCTAGCTATCTTCCTATCTCTCTCTGGTTTTATTGTTTTCTGTCTGTCTGTCCGTACGTTTGTGTTTCTAGCTGTAATCTGTCTGTCCATTGCGTGTTTAAATTTTTGTTTGTCTCAATTTCTGTCTGTCTTTCTGTGCATCAATGTTTTTAATCCCTTTATCTACTGTATACATAAATCCATTCATCCCAATGACTTTCCAATTTTAAAAACCATTTTCATTCACAAAATAAAGTAGGCTCAATGCATTATGGGACATTCTGATTTTTGACATTTCTCAGAAGTGAAGCAATCCACGTGTTGTAGGTGTACAGTGTATTTTCCTGTACATCATAAAGGTGTACAAGTAGCGAGTAGGAAAGACGGTTTAAGTGTCGCAGCTCTGTGATTGGTTGAAAGACTGACGTCTGAATTCCACACGTCTGCAGGGTAACGTGAAGCAAAACACAACAAACAGAACTACACACGCACGCAGGACTTCTAGCGAGTGTTTCTCCTGTTCGGTCACGTTTCAATAGCTGAATATATAAAAATCTAAATATTAAAAAAACGTGAGCATAAAAAAAAGTGAGCACACTGTAAATGCATTTGCAACACACACACACACACACACACTAACATATACCAAGAATAACAAACATGTGACAATTAAATCTGAATTTTTAATTATTGCTGTGTTTGTTGAATAGAATCGTTATTGTCATTGTACAAATGAAATTGGAGTGTGGTTATGTCTGTCTCTTTTTCAGTCGTTCTGTCTGTCGGTCCGTCCATTCGCCCGTCTGTCTTTTTCTGTATCTCTGTCTATTCATTTTTATCTTTCAGACCCTCTCTTTTTCTGTCTGTCTGTTTGTCTTTCTGGCTTTCCATTCTATCTATCTGTTTTCACTCGTTCTGTCTGTTTGTGTTACTGTCTATCTGTCTGTCTGTCTCATTCAGTTTCTTACTTTGTATGTCTATCTATGTGTATTCACCTTTCCGACCGTCTCTTTTTCTGTCTGTCTGTTTATTCAACCAAACTTCAATCTCTATATTATTTCTGTTTGTCTGTCTGTTCTGACAACCTATTTGTCTCTTTTTCAGTTCTTTTGTCTGTTTGTCTATCCATTCATCAAAATCTGTCCCTTTTTCTGTCTGTCTATCGATCTGTGTTTCTTTCAGACTGTCTCCCTATCTTTCATTCGGTCTATATTTCAGGCTGTCACTTTTTATGTCTATCTTTCAGTCTCTCTCTTTTTCTGTCTGTCTATCTTTCAGGGTGTCTCTTTTTCTGTCTGTCTGTCTGTCTGTCTGTCTGTCTGCCTGTCTATCCATTCATCAAAATCTGTCCCTTTTTCTGTCTGTCTATCTATCGATATGTGCTTATCTTTCAGACCGTCTCCCTATCTTTCATTCGGTCTATATTTTCAGTCACTTTTTATGTCTATCTTTCAGTCTGTCTCTTTTTCTGTCTGTCTGTCTATCTATCTATCAGGCTGTCTCTTTTTCTGTCTGTCTGTCTGTCTGTCTATCTATCTAACAGGCTGTCTCTTTTTCTGTCTGTCTGTCTATCTATCTAACAGGCTGTCTCTTTTTCTGTCTGTCTGTCTGTCTATCTATCTAACAGGCTGTCTCTTTTTCTGTCTGTCTGTCTGTCTATCTATCTATCAGGCTGTCTCTTTTTCTGTCTGTCTGTCTGTCTGTCTATCTATCTATCTGTCTGTCTCTTTTTTTGTCTGTCTGTCTATCTATCTATCAGGCTGTCTCTTTTTCTGTCTGTCTGTCTATCTATCAGGCTGTCTCTTTTTCTGTCTGTCGGTCTCTCAGGTTGTCTCTTTTTCAGTTTGTGTATTTATTTTTCTATCTAGTGAATTCACGGACACGCAGCAGAACTTTACAACATTCACTCGCTTCCGTCAGAAACTCATGACACGTATCGCATTTCACACAGAGAAAGAATCCAGCGGCAGAAAAGGCTTGAGAAGGGCCGATCAAACAACAATTAGCACACGCGCTAACAGTGATGAGAGCGGATGCCTTTAGCGTAATCGACTTTAGCACGAGCCACTGAAGCGGCACTAAAGCGGCTCTGGAACCGCCGAAGATATTTTGGGGAAATTATAGAGCGGAAGGCGAGCGTTGAGGTGGAATTCCCTCAAAACCCAAACACTGCCATTAGCCGAAGCTTTCCCGCCAGAAGAAACCGCACGCGCCGCTAAAGCGCAAGCATCACCTGAACAAACACCTCAACACTCCAGGTAGACATTTGTTCTGAACGCTCATTAACCCCAGGATGACCTTACCGACCAGATCAGGAAACTAGCTGCAGGTGTGTGTGTGTGTGTGTGTGTGTGTGTGTGTGTGTGTGATTAAGAACACACGGACACACACACATCGCTGAAGTGGCTTATATTCTCTCTCTCTCACTCACTCAAACAAATTATATACGTGAACACGCAGTACTGATTACATTTATGTATGTACATGTGTGTTTGTTTAAATACAGTACAAACTTGTGTCTGTGTGGATAAATATGAATATTAACATTGTACACACAAAAACACATACAATGTCTTTGTTTTTTCCATAATCAATTGTGCACATCTATAAACATACATGTACTGTAAATATACACTCGTACCATTTACATATTAGTCAGACAAAGTGTGTGTGTGTGTGTGTGTGTGTATATGTATATATTTATATTTTTTTAAACAATATATACAGTACATTGCACAAAAAATATATGTATGCGTGTGAATATATTAATAAAATATGCAAACAGAAATCAACACACACACACATCATGAAGATTCTCAGTAGGCACGTTACTGACGTCACTTCACTTCAGCAACAAACAGCGTTTTTTTCCTTCACAAAAATCACCTCAGATTCAGTAAAAATGAGGAAGAAATGATGGTAAACACATTGATAAAGTTCCAGGGACTGACAGAACCAGCACGTTTCTGCTCTGACAAACGGAAAGCTGAAGTTGTCAATTACTTCCCTTCAGGTCGTGAGACACAACCACCGCTTCGCTCTGACTGCCTTACAATCAAAAACACTGAGCTACCCCAAAAACAAATCTCGAATTGGTGTGTGTGTGTTATTTTTTCCCCAGGGTGCTGATGCGGCCTGCTGATAAACACAACACACACTACACAAATCCTGCCTTCAGCCACAGACAAAACAACTTCACCGCAAGATCTTCTCCTGCAAGCACACGCCGTACGTGTGTGTGTGTGTGTGTGTGTGTGTGTGTGTGTGTGTGAGTGTGTGTGTGCGTGTGTGTGTGTGCGCGCGCTAAACATGCTCTGTTTCTGAAAATACAACAAAAAAATCGACGGCTTGTTTTTGTTCAACTAGTTGCACACAGCAACACACACAAACAGTATATACTGAATAAACACAAAAATACAGTATAAATATGTATATGTATGACTGTTTTACAGAATGTCCCTATAACGAAAGTTTTTGTCAATAAAATATTGTCTCTTTTAACTAAGAGACAATTATATCACTCTACGAAATGCGACAAGATTAAGCAAGTACTGTATATACATATTTGCACATACAGACACACACACATTCAGTTATATAAACAGTATATGTACAAAGACAAACACATACGGTATGTACACACACACACACACACACACACACACACACAGTCTTAACTCTGAATCTAGAAGCCTCTCTAATCTCCACATCTCTCTATTTTCGTCTCCTCTGTGTGATTTTGCGCATAACAAACGTGGAAGACGATTTACACGACGGCTGTTTGCGGTGTGATCACATCAGTAACCCGGTATGTGCAACACCACGAGAGTTTGACTGAGCAAATACCACAAATCAACAGACTGGCATAAGGAAGAGTGGTGGGGGTCCGGGGGTGGTGGGGGGTGCACGGTTTTAGGTTGCACCTCCGGAACAGAGTGCCTGAGAAAGCCAGAGAGACACGCCGGCACACAATCCTCTAACCCCTGTCTTTCTGGAGTTTAAAGGTTACTGCAGAGACTATTAACTGCGTTTAGTCTCTTCCGATGCGGAGACACACAGACATCAGCAGCAGTGACGGACATTCCGAAGGCAAACAGAAGTTCTTATGAAGTGTTGACACATTCGAAATAACCTATGTCAAATAAACCAGATTTACACAAGCAGCAAATTCTATAAACCACAAATACACGTTCAAAAATTACTCAAAGTTCATTAATAATAATAAATCCCTACAAATTTTTGAATGACCTAAACATTCCTAGAAAATACATTCACACATTTTTGCAAATTACTACATATCACATCAACACATTTAAACATTTTTATAGATTACATTTACACATTATAAAGTTCCCTAAAATTCCTTTGAACCAGATTTACATGTTCAAAATGTCTAACAATCCCTATAATCCACATTTACATATTATAAAATAACCAATAGATTCATATGAACCTGCACTGAAATCTGCACAATTAAATTGTCCTAAAAATCCTATAAATCAATGTTATACATTTAAAACTCCTAATAAAGCAGAACAAAAGTATTATAAAACAATTGTTTTTAAACACATTCTTATTGATTCACGTTTTTCATCATTGCTGATTATTATTAATTTAAAAATTGTCAAGTCTTCATCTGCCCCAACTTAATCTTACGGTAAATAAGGTATTTATCAGCAAAATGTGTGCCATAAACGCAGCGAGCAAAGAAATTAAATGTCAGCAAGAACATAAATTTGACTAATCCATATTAGTAAATAAACATAATAAAGTTCTAATAAACATGATACAGATCTAGTAAGAATAAATATGGTATAAACATAATAAAGTTCACATATTTATCAGATCAGCAGGTTTAAATATGTAAAGAAATCACAACGCTGTCCACAAATGATTATATATATATATATATATATATACATATATATATATATATATATAAATTATGTTTATGTTAACAATAATGATGTTTTTTTTTCTTTTTCATCAAAAAATCTAATTCAGAAAAGTAAAAGTTCTAAACAAAGTGCTGCGGACTGCTTGTCTAAAACCTCTGGAACCAGCAAAAATACCTTCATAGTTTAACCGGTGCGAGACACGACATTCCTCGTGTCCTAATGGTGATCCATCAAACGCTTTGACCTCAGTTGACCTCTTGACCTTTTAACAGGCCCACATCCCATTCACTCCCTTGCCGCCTCCCGCCCACCATTTTATGATCATCCTAACTGTATTGAACACACAAACAATTAATCCGAAAGAGTGTGTGAGGCTAATTAACCAGGGACACACACACACACACACACACACACACACACACATTCTCACCAGGGCAGTCTGTTCAAGCACCTGCCGGTCAACTGGACATTCACCTCGACCTGTTGTTTAGCCTATTGTGATTGTATAAAGGATATTACACTGTGTACACTGAAAGAGAAAAAAGAGTGAAGGATAGAGACCAAGATAAGTATGGAGAAAGAAAGGTGAAAGGGCAAGAGGTGTTAAAGTGGGGCCAAACAGGAGAGAGTGAAATATAAAGAAATAGAATGGTGGGCGATAAAGCAATGGAGGAACAGCAAGAGTGAAAGCGAGAGAAAGCGAGAGAATGAGAGGGGAAACAAAGCAAAAGAGGGAGGGAGGGAGGGAGGGAGGGAGAAAGAAAGCAAAAGAGAGATGGAGAGCGAAAGAAAGTGAGAGAAAAAGAGAGTGAGAGAGACAACACAAGTGATGATGGAGACAGAAAGAAAGCAGGAGAAAGACAGGAAAAGATAGAGAAAGCAAAAGAGAAATTGAGAGAGAGAGAGAGAGAGAGAGAGAGAGAGAGAGAGAGAGAGAGAGAGAGAGAGCGAGAGAGAGAGAGAGAGAATGAGAGGAAGGAAGCAACGCGACAATTAAAGCATCATTTGTACATGTCTTTCATTGATGTTTTTTTTCTTCATTGAAATCCAAAATTGAGTTTAAACCGTATTTTTGCGAATCTGCTTCAGCAACATGTCGGTTAAAACTCACACGACCCAGCAAATGAAACCTAACGAATCGAATTACACAAACGCGCACTGACTCATTACTCGCAATAAGGCCGGAGCTTTCCAATAAGGCCATCATTTCACGTCACGAAGCCCCCGAGACCCCCGCGAGTGAAAGAAGCAGTCACGCGTTCTCTTTGATCTGCGAGCCGCTGAAGTTCCCGCGAAAGAGTCTGTTCAAACATGTGACGCCGTCTCCGAGGAAAACACGGGTAATGTTAGATGTACCTGAGAACTCCTGCGAAGTCTTGGAGAAGCCAGTCAGACACGAGATTCCCAACAACAGCAGTGAATAGGAGACATCAGGGAAAAACATCCTTAAATGCCTCGCCTGGGAATTCCGTCCAGAGGCTCAGACTGCGGGACAAGAGCTGACGTCCGATTCCATGACTTCAGTCTGGATAGTGGAGAGACTCCAGAAGAAACTCTGGAGAAAGGCACGCGCCGTGGAGAGAGAGAGAGAGAGAGAGAGAGAGAGAGAGAGAGAGAGAGAGAGAGAGAGAGAGAGAGAGAGAGAGAGAGAGAGAGAGAGAGAGAGAGAGACCCCAGAGAGCGCGCGAGAACGGGGGTGTCCCCGTGGTCCTAACGCCCACACGTTCGGATAAAAACATTGACGTCAAAATCCATATCAAAACAGAGCAAGCAAGACGACCGTTTTCACAGTCTCTTATGCACATTTGTTAAAAAATCCAAATCGACGTTTTCCCCAAATTGAATCATATTTCGAAAACCGAAACGTTTAGTTGCTGCTTTACTAGAAACACGCAGGTTTATTTATAAGCGCTCGCTAAACAATTCACGTTATTATAGCGTGCTCGCTAAGAAGCCTACAAAACATTGTGCAATTGTTTAAGAAGATAATGTTGGAAACCCCGATGACGTCACGGTGGACTTAAAATCACGTCTACACGCGCGTGCTTTTTTCCTCCAGCCCATTAAGACAGTCGTGCACTACATTGCATAGTACGGTAATATAGACGTAAATACTCATTGCACCATACATCAACTTTAAAAGGAATAAAAAACTTTAAAAGGCAATTTCTGGTCCACGAGTGATTAGCGACATCTACCGCTAGAGTCTGGAAACTAAACGGATTATGTTTTATTTAGTCGCGCAAACAAATATATAGTATTTAAGTGGTGTGGCTGTTATTGAGCGAATGGCAGGATGTGACACAGATTGACTAATGTAGACCGAAAACAACCTGTATAAACTGTATCAATTTTTTTCTCCGCCATCGAGCGTGTTATATATGTAGTTAATTGATGGCCATCAGTGTGCGCGAGTGTTTATATCACACATGAACAGTATGAGTATGAATAATAAGAAAACCGAGAGAGAGACAGAGAAAGAGAGAGAGAGAGAGAGAGAGAGAGAGAGAGAGAGAGAGAGAGAGAGAGAGAGAGAGAGAGAGAGAGAGAGAGGAAGAGAAATCACACGGCTTCATTGTCGTTATTTATTGTTGCAGATATCTTACAGAGGTTAAACATTAATGTTTAAGTGACTGAATCAGGTGAAATGATGAATTGATAACAGACTGATCACCTTGATGGGTTGGAGAACCCATCGCCGTCTCCAGTCCACCATCCGGACGGATCGGCTCCATCAGCTCCGCTGGCTCCAGAGACGCAGTCTGATGCTTTTACTGTACATGTGTGTAAGACTTGCAGCTAAAAAATATAAAAAATAAAAAATAATAAAATAAAAACAATCCCGCCATACAACAGTTTTACTGCAGATATGCAGATGGCAGAAAATTGTACGGTTTAAGTTTTTTTTTTTGTCCTAATTTTGTTTTGAATTTTTTAATTATTTTATGTTGATTTTTTTATTGGTAGTGAATGAGGGTGACAGGAGGAAATTATTCTGTGTTGGTCATGATGAAGAACCATCAGAACGTGTTCATGATGAAGAGCAGATTTTACGTGGCTTTGGGTCGCCACAGGATTTCTGTGGTTTCTTCCTGGGTTTGTAGTCACATGTTCATTGTGTTCACCTGTTTCATCTTGGTTTTTTTTAGTGTATTTAAGTTGCCACCTGTGTGAGTCTTGTTGTCTGTCATTAACGTTGCACTAGCCTGTGTTGCTGAGTTCATGTGAGTTTCTTTATTAAATTTGTGTTTTTTTTTAGACTACGGCTTCTGGCTCTCCTGTTCTCCACAAGATCGTAACAGGTGCAAAGAGGAACAACTGAAACATCTCAGCAAAGTGAAGATCTGACAGACAGATCACAGATCCAACAGTACAAGTTTATTTGCTACAGTTTTATTGATAAAATGATTTTGCAGAACAGCACGTGCTGAAAGCTTTGAGAAGATCCTTCTCTAACACTCTAAACAGAGAAGTGACCGAAAAGAACGAGAGTAAAGCAGCGGTGCTTCAGAAGTGCTAGAGGTCACTGGGGTCGTGCTGCGGGAGGGACGAGCTCTTCCTCTTCAGCACGTACTCAGCAAACTCCCGCACCGCCCCGTGTCCGGCCGCTCTCACGCAGGTGTAATCAGGGGCGATGAGACGAGCCGCGGGGGCGTCACCTGGAACAGCGTTCAGACCCACACGAGAAAACATCTCCACGTCCTCAGGTTCAGCACCTGCAGGAAACACACAGAAATACAGAGTGAGAGAAAAATCAAAGTTGAAATCAAACATGCCACCCTGGAACAGAACAGACCCTCAATCAATGATCAGTTCAGCTCAGTTTAGTCCTTGATCAATGATCTGAAACGCTGATTCAGCGCTCACAGCTTCAGAACAGTGAGAGGTTTCACATTTATATCTTGTTGTGTCTGAATGTGTCTAGCTTTTTTATCGGTGTGTGCAGCGAGTCATTAGTTCACACAGAACTCGTTTAGCTCTTACACCATCACGTCAATTAACAGTTAACATCAAAGATCATAGCTAAAGCTAATAGTTAGGCTTCATATTCACAGAACGCAGCTAAATCCCACGAAGAAGTGTGTAAGAAGTGTGTTCGGACAAACACATGTAGAAAAATAAAGGAACATCTCACCCATAAAAGCCACATGGTGCCACTCGAGCTCCTTCTCTTTGATGAGATTATCCAGAGCTTCTTTCTCCATTCCGGCCCAGAGCAAATAGTCGACCCGCAGGGAAACCTTCTGCAGCAGATCCTGGGACATCACCCCATCCTGACTGCACACCAGGACCACCTGCCACACAAGACCAGTGTCAGAGATCCGCATCTCACCGACTCAGGCTTCCAACAGGCAGTACTTCTATATCTTCTCTCTGAAGCTTCTTGATCCCTGTCATGTCTCCCTCACAGATGCTCACCAGATCTTCACCAGACATCGTGTGGATCTGACTGATCAAACAGCCAAACACCTTACACAAAAACAGCCGGACCCCACCACCCTTCTCTCGGCCAAAGTAGCCATAACTGTGCGCAGAGAAAAAAGTGAGAGAGTGACGGGCCTCTGGCTTTACACTGATACACACCAGACGACTCTCTGCTCTGCCAGCGGCCAGTCAATGTCTACATCGATGTCCACACTGACCTCAGGCCGCATCTCGAAGTAGCCCATCCTGCCCATGTACAACACAAAGGCCTGAGACGCCTTCAGACCTGATTCAGGCCGAAAATGGTGAAACAGGTGACAAAGTTGCCAGATTACCAAATTTTAGTGAAACTAAAATGGATGATACATAACACAAACATGGTACGGGAACCAGGAACTGAACCCCACTAGTTTCAAATGTGCATTCACCAAACCTTTCTCAATTGGAAAAATAAAATGTGCTTTTTTCAAATTCAAAACATAAAATACAGTATACATTGACATATTTAAAGGCATAAATTTAGGTTTATTTGTTATACAAAGGATCATAAATGAATTATACCATTATAGAACCAAAACCGAGATTAAAACATTGATTATCAGATGAAAAAAACAACATAATGTTTTTATGTTTAAAAAAACAACACAGTGTGACTGAGTTCTTGTATTTTCCATCTACATGCAGCTTAAGGAAGTGTTATCTTAGTTTTGCCGGTGCTGGACTGAATTGCTCGACTAGTCATTGCAAACCTTGTGTTTCCATATTGTACAATGACGTCGAACAGATTTTACGCTGACAAATCACGCTCGAAACTCCAGAGTATGAAAAAAAGTCTTTAGCATCCTGGGTCATGGGGTGCTTCTCAATTCTTTATTTGTGCGTCCTCGCGTCCTTTCCTAGCTCCTTTCCTTGCTCCTTAGCTCCACCCCTTAAAGATGCGGGAGAAGGACGAGAGGAAAGGCCGAGAGGTCGGAGAAATCGAATCAAGAGAAATGATATGTCCTCGCTTCCTAACGCGTCACTTCAAAGCGTCGTCAATTAATGATGACACCACACCACACCAACCACACGCACGTTAGGATTATTTGATTAGAGATAATGATATATGTTGTAAAGGTTTGAAACTCTGCAAAATACCAAAGATGTCTTGTTTTTCATTTGATAAAAGTCAAACGTCTACACCACATGAACATGAACATGAACAAGACTCGAGTGACAGGACACACTGCAACAAACCGACAACTGGACAAACTTAAATACATGAGATAATAACCAATAATCATTAACACAAAACACCTGAGTTATAATGGATCGTGATAGTGGAACATGTTTAGGGAAGCTGCAACAACTGGCGACTGTTGACTTGGAGGAGTACACAACGTCTGTGTCTGGCTACATCAGCAAATGCATAGATGATGTGACCGTCTCCAAGACCATCACCACCCGACCCAACCAGGAGCCATGGATGACTGTGAAAGTCTGTGCGATGCTGTTTTTCAGAGAGACTCTGCCTTCAAAGCTGGTGACAGAGTGGCCCTAAAAACATCCAGAGCCAAGCTGGCTAGAGCCATCAGACAGGCAAAGCGCGAGCACGCCAAGAGAATCCACGGCCACTTCCAGACCAGCAAAGACACTCGGCGCTTGTGGCAGGGAACCCAGTCCATCACAAACTACAGGACAACACCACCAGCCTGTGACAGTGATGCCTCCCTGCCGGATGCGCTCAACAGCTTCTATGCACGGTTTGAAGCACAGAACGACGGAACTGCGAGGAAGTCCATCCCACCTTCTACGGACCAGGTGCTCTGTTTCTCCACAGCCGACGTGAGGAAAACCCTAAGCGGAGTCGATCCACGAAAAGCTGCTGGTCCAGACAACATCCCGGGAAGAGTGCTCAGGGAATGCGCTGAACAACTGGCGGATGTCTTCACTGACATCTTCAACATTTCCCTGGCAAGTGCAGTTGTACCGACATGCTTCAAGACCACCACCATCGTTCCCGTGCCAAAGAAGACTTCTGTGTCCTGCCTCAACGACTACCGTCCCGTCGCACTCACTCCCATCATCATGAAGTGCTTCGAGAGACTCGTCATGAGGCACATTAAGAACCTGCTGCCACCATCTCTGGACCCCATGTAGTTTGCGTATCGTCCAAACCGCTCCACGGACGACGCCATCACCACCACCCTCCACCTCGCCCTCACCCACCTGGACAACAAGGACACATACGTTCGAATGCTGTTCATAGACTTCAGTTCAGCATTCAACACAATCATCCCTCATCAGCTGATCGAGAAGCTGAGCCTGCTGGGTCTCAACACCTCTCTCTGCAACTG
>MU204301.1:262583-273300 GCA_017309775.1 Paedocypris sp. Pulau Singkep | reverse complement strand
TGGCTGTTCAACAGTAATGAGTCGCGCGTGCATGTTCGCCGCCGCATAAAACCTTGTTTTGTTGTCATTTCTGGTTGGTCAGCAAGCCAGTATCGGGAGATTCGACCATTTTGATTGGATAATAGGCGTGTCACTCAAACGTCAGAGGCGGGGTAAAAAACCGCAAGCTCCTGCGGTTATGAAATCGCGGGAGTTAAAATCGCGGTGTCGGTTCGATTAAGGTTAATCGTGCAGCCCTAGTCTAGGGTCACATAGATGTGGCCTTCCATTAGCGAGGAACAGTGGCCACTATCCACGGGACATTCAGACTCTTTTGGTATCCTGCTTGTTACGTCCCCCTGGTGGTAAGGAGGTCTAGGGTAACCCAAGCTGTGTGGCACACCAGGCGGGGTTTCAGGCTTTGGGCTGGACCTTGTCAGCCCAGAGTGGCAGCAACAGAAAAACCTTTGTCTATACAGACGGGAACTGCGTGATGGGAATGTATATCACGTGAAAAACTAACCTCGCCTCGACACCAAACGCAATGAATTCTAATGATTCAGGTGGATGAAGACATTTATCAAGGAACAGTTAGTTACGCCGTCACAATTGAAACAATTACCGTCATTATGTATGTTTACATAGGGGCAGCTGTTTAAAGGTGTGAACAGTATTTACCAGTAGGGTCGTGCTGGTTATTTTCCTGCATTTTACCGGAATTACTGTGTGAAAGGGGCTAATGTGAAGAAAAAATCTTGAGTGGACGGATGTTCCTCAGGGTACCACTGCAAGAGAAGCCAGAACTGAATGGGTGAGACAGATAACCAATCTATGTAGATATATGTTGTGAGATACAGCCCTGTGTGTGAAGAGGTCCAGGTCTTCCTCAGCTCCGTGCGGTGTTGAGCAGTCGGATGGCCTGGGGGAAGAAACTGTTGCACAGTCTGGTCGTGAGGGTCCGAATGCTGCGGTACCTCTTACCAGACGGCAGGAGACTGAAGAGAAGATGAGAGGGGTGTGTGTGGTCATCTACGATGCTGTTTGCCTTGCTGGATGGAAGAGAGACACCGATGATCTTCTCAGCTGTCCTCACCATCCTCTGCAGGGTCTTGCGGTCCGAGGCGGTGCAGTTCCCAAACCAGGCAATGATGCAGCTGCTCAGGATGCTCTCGATGGTTCCTCTGTAAAAGGTGGTGAGGATGGGTGGTGGGAGGTGTGATCTCCTCAGCTTCCTCAGGAAGTAAAGGCACTGCTGGGCTTTCCTGGTGATGGAGCTGGTGTTGATTGACCAGCCGAGGTTCTCCGCCTGATGAACACCAAGAAATTTGGTGCTCTTGACAATCTCCACTTGGGCTCCGTCACTCTGTGATCTCCTGAAGTCAACAACCATCTCTTTTGTCTTTGCAACGTTGAGAAACAGGTTGTTGGCTATACACCAAGAAGTCAGATGTTCCACCTCCTCTCTGTTTAGTAATGCTGTGTTATGTTCTGCAGTGCAACTTTTAAGAGCTAAAGTGAACATAATTAGTAATGAAAACTAAGAACATAGTTAACATTAATAATGATCAAGTACATTGATGTTGAGTTGCAAATTACTGGAAGACTTGTCTTTGTCCATAGTATTTATTGCCAGCGCTTAATGGAAAATATGTCTGCCTGGCAATTTATGGCATAATATTTTGCATGCTTCACATGTTGGTTATTATTGCATGCAATTGATGAAAATAGAAAGTGAAACGCATTAACAGTTTTTTAATGTTTCCTTATAATACTATTATAATAATAATAATTCATTTTTTTTATGGGCGCCTTTCCGAACACAAGGACACCGTACAACAACACAAAAATAATACACAACAATGCTCAAAGCTTAAACAGACAAAGCCTCACGGAAAACCCACACGGAAAAAAGAAAAAAGATGAAGAGGGAGACTAGTGGGGAGCAAATGCATTATGGAAAAGGTGTGTTTTGAGCTGGGATTTGAAGGTTGACAGGCTATTGCAGTTTCGTAGGTCTGGAGGAAGGGAGTTCCACAGGTGAGGAGCAGTACGGCTAAAAGC
The DNA here is from genome assembly GCA_017309775.1 of Paedocypris sp. Pulau Singkep. Classification (NCBI taxonomy): domain Eukaryota; kingdom Metazoa; phylum Chordata; class Actinopteri; order Cypriniformes; genus Paedocypris; species Paedocypris sp. Pulau Singkep. The sequence goes on along the minus strand of MU204301.1, from coordinate 271,260 downwards.
TCGGGCCCCCATAGTTTTCAGCCGGACTTTGGTGGGAGTGAGTGAAATAGAGGAGGATGACCTGAGATGACGGGAGGGGATAGTGACCTGTATCAGTGCCGAAATACATGGAGGTGCAAGATGGTGGATGGCCTTAAAAGTGAGGAGCAGGACTTTGTATTGGATGCGATAATAGATGGGGAGCCAATGAAGTTGCCTTAGAGAGGGAGTGATATGAGAAGTGAGTGCGGACCTGGTGATGATGCGTGCTGCAGAGTTTTGTACTAGCTGAAGTTTGTGAATAGATTTTTTGGGCAGACCAGTTAGGAGAGAATTGCAGTTAACAGTGAAATTGGATGTTATGCTTCCGGAAAATATGACCAAGCGGGAGAATGTAGATAATGAATAAAAGGGGCCCAAGTACAGAGCCCTGTGGAACCCCTGTGGTGACTGGAGTGGAGCGAGATGTGAAAGTCTGTATTTTGATAAACTGAGTACGATCAGATAAATAGGAGCTAAACCAGGACAGAGCTAGGTGAGTGACGCCAATAGACTGAAGTCTGTCTAATAGAATTGAGTGGGAGATGGTGTCAAATGCAGCACTGAGGTCTAAAAGTATGAGGAGAGATAGTAAACCAGAATCCGCAGCAAGGAGTAGATCATTAGTTATTTTAATTAATGCTGTTTCAGTCGAGTGTCGGGGTCGGAAGCCTGACTGGAACTGTTCATATAGATTATTGCATGTGAGTGGGCATGGAGTTGACAATTTTTTCCAGTATTTTTGACAGAAACGGTAGGTTGGAAATGGGACGTAGATTATTATAGTCGTTTGGATCCGCCCCCGTTTTTTTCAGAATAGGGGAGATAGCAGCTGTTTTAAGACAGAGAGGGACATTACCACTAGACAACGATGCATGAATTATGAGTTATGTAAGGAGCGAGAACAGTAATGCTTCCTTTAATAAGAGCAGTTGGCATGGGATCAAGTTGGGAAGTGGATGTTTTGGAGTTTAAAACCAGGCTGTGAATATCAGATACAGGTGGAAGGATGAAACTAGCAAGATAATTCTCAGGTGATATAATAGGTTCAGAGTGAGGCGAGATGTTTAGATCAGAGACATTGAGAGCTTGATGGGGGGTTTTGATTTTCTCAGTAAAAAAGGAAAGTAGGCCATCTCATTAGACACTGGAGCACAAGGATGCAGGCAACATGTCAGGGGCATTCGTGATTTTCCTGAGCACGGAGAACAGAGTCTTATGATTTCCTGCGCCAGCATTAATTGCTCTTCATATACACTATTGCTCTTCATATATATTTTATAATTTTTTTAAGCCTAAATCTCATCTCATCTTGGGAAAAGTGTCTTCTCACACCCCTAATTGGTAAACCCTTGTTTGGTCATGTTAGCACAGCTGAAAACAGTTTAGCTGATTAAATAAGCTATTAAACTGACCTTCCTTTGAGCAGGTTGAGATACTGGAGCTTCACATTTGTGGGTCAATCAAACTCTCAAAATGGCCAGAAATAGAGAACTTTCCTTTGAAACTCTATTCAGTCTATCCTTTAACATAAAGTGTTTTTTTTTTTTTAATGGAACACAAAATTGTCTAGGTGACAAAACTTTTGAACCGTATTTGTAGGCTTTTGTCTACAAGTCATTCATAGAAAAGTATTTTATAATTCACACATCTTATGAATCCACAGTTACGTATATGCATGCTTTTCAGTTCTAAACTTTTTCCACTTCAGATTTACTGCGTCTTTACGTCCAGAGATCAATAAAAAAACCAATGTCTCAATTAAAGAGCAAAAATAACAATGGCACATTTTACACAAAGTGATAAATAAAAGCTTAAGGTTTTCAATGTAAATACAAGAATGTTGACTTATAATTAATATTTAACATCAGTGTAGAGACATTGAAATTAAAGGTTTTGGTCGTACTTCTGTGTTCATGTGGATAATCTTGCAGCCCTTATTTGCCAAAATCTGAAGTTTATCTAACAGCTATACAGTGAGCCACACAGAAGGTCCATTACGGGTCATATAAACATGCACAAGCCTTTCTGCATTCAGCATGGAAAGCGTATGTTTCAGAGCTACGCTAGTATGGAAACTGCGTCTCAAAAATTCCTGAAATTACAACTGCAGTGAAGTACAAACATCGTTTTTCTAAAGAGTCTGGATCTGCACCTGATCAGTCGCTCTGTGTTTGTGTAACAGTCCTGTTCTTTGGCTCCACCTAGTGGCTGTCTGAGTAAGTAGCGGTTTCATCAAGAACACCTGGACTATCATCTTCTAGAGCTGCACCTGAAACTAATTTGGTGGTGTATTTAAGGGCAGCTAGGAGACACCAGGTGTCAGTTATGGACTTTGCAGCAGTCACTGATATTGCTGAGTTCATGTTCTGCTCCTGTGTTCTCACACTCCTTGTATTATCCTAGTTTAGCTGATTAAACTCGCAACCCATGTTCTGGTCATGCCGGAGCTTGACTGTTTGAATGCATCGACGCGATTGAGAAAACTGTCACCACACACAATTAAATATCCCATACACAGGAATATTATTGCCAATCACAAACGTGTTTGAAAACCAGACAGACCTGAATAAAGGAGCTTTTACTGAAGCAAAGATAAAGGGACTCAAAAAACAGAATTAGGCTGGAATTTTGTTTTGTATGTACTGTAATAAATAAATGACTTGACAAATGCTTTAGAAGTGTCAATGCTTTTATTTTGATACTGTGTCTGAAAATGAGCAGTACAAAAATACACCAATTTTCCTGTGTCTCCTGCACCAAAATAGTTCGGCTGGAGAAAATGAAGAGCTTTTCCATCTGCTGCAGGATCTGAAGGTCTGAAACTCGTGTTAAACTCTTCATCAGGGACTTTCTCCGCAGCAAGAGTCCAGTCCTTCAGAACCAAAGCGCTAATGTTCCAGTCGTGATTCTGCTGTGTTTTACTGCTGTACACACCTCAATCTAGATTAGCACAGTGATGTTAATAACTCATCTTGAACATTTCTATAATTACTGCAGCAATGTGAAACACTAATAGAAAAAACTTCAAAATGTCATCAAAATTTAGATTTACTGTGTATGGTTTATTATACAAACGTTAACTGGCAGAGAATTTGGATCATGTTAAAATGTTTAAAACAAACAATACTTTTAATAACTATATACACAGATCGTTAAGTTTACCATGGCAGTACAAAAATATATCATTAAAACTCTACAGTACAAAAATGAAACATTTGCATATTTAACTATTTACAATTACATTACAACCATTGACAGTACTTTAATAAAAATATTTAAAACTATCCTCAAATCAGAGACATGAGTCTTCACTGGAAAAACTTGAAGCTGTTTGTGCCGCCACCATCAGGTAAGTCCATTTGGCTTATTTCAGTCCAAATGAAGTCCAGGTCTGCGCTGATCTCATGAACATGAGCCTGAGCTTCTGGAGTCGTGATCGGTGTGATCTCTCAGCAGAACAAACAGGTCCTTTTGTACAGAAGGTTAGAGGCAGACGTCAGGTCAATGTCTGGGGTCTTGTAGACGTGGTCTTCCATTAGCGGGGAACAGTAGCCACTGTCCACGGACCTTGAGACTCTTTTGGCGTCCAGGCTGTAGAATGAAAGAATGAATGAATGGGACTTTAAGTCTGGTGGTGCTGATGGGACTCATCAGGTGGTGGTACATGTCGTCTGAGGAGGCGTCTACCTTGAGCCGATCCGTGACAGTCTGGTTCCTGCACCTCAGTTACTGTCGGCAGTGAAGACGGCTGGAGGAAGTGCTGAGGGTTGATTGCCCAGTGTCCACCATTGCTCCACTTGGTCTTCTGCCTTGGGACTCTCACAAAGAGTTGGTGGGTTGAGAGTCAGTAGCGGATGGAATTCTGTAACTCAATGTTTTCGTTGTGAAGAGGTTGTGAGTGTCAACAAGTTCACAACAAGAAGTTTTCTGTAATCAAGGTGATGATGGAGGAGAGTGTCGTCTAATCTTTCCCTAAGCTTCAATCTTCTCTAAGATTCAATTGCCATACAGATGAGGTTCGTGTAAGAAATGGGCGGCTAGACATCTGGGTTGGATGGAATCTTTGGGGCTGAATTTAAATGCACTTTACAGGCGGCGCTGTCTAGGTTTAGGTGTTTGTGTTTATGTTTTATATTGCCTTTGTGTTTAAAATAAAAAACAGTGTTTATTCAAAACCAAATAGCATGTTTATTTCTTTGTTATGAACAAATAATCGTTTGGGCATAAGAATTATCGTTAGAACAATCGAAAAAATTTTGATTCGTTTATTAATTGAAAAATAATAATAATAATAATAATAATAATATTCGACAGATTAATTGATTAGAAAATAATCGTTAGCTGCAGTCCTAGATGTGTTATGTAGGACTAGTTCAAACTGAACAAATGTTTTCTATGACTCGGAATGAACGAGTTTCCCTCAGTGAACGATGTGTAAACGATAGTAGGGATAGCAGGTTCTGTAGCGAGCAGCATCACTGCACTACATTAATTCATGATTTCTTCAGACGGATCATTTGTTTGTTCATTCACTTGTCTTGTGACCGCGATCAAGATCAGAACATGGCAGGGCAGATGCAGGACGTAGATCAAGTTAATGTGTTGTGCGTTTGCTAGGTTTTCACATGATTTGAACAGTTTCGTGGCAATTTGTGTATTTAGTTGTCCGTGATAGCAAACCATGTTGTCTTTTGTATATATAGTTTGAGAGCGTGGCCACTTTTATAGCGCTGCCTGCTGGAAATGAACGAAATGACTCGAAATTAATCGTTTACTTTACTGTTCAATAATTAAAGATCCGAATGAGTTAAAAAAAAATCGAACTTTCCATCACTAATATAAAACAAATACACTTAAAATAACAGCGTGTGAACTGTGTGAAACACAAAACACAGTTGACTTCTTGTGAAGGAAAGAATTCTGAGGAAGCCGATCGCACCGCACTGGGAAGTGGTGGGAGAGGCCACGCCTTTGTGGCGAGTGCGTCAACGTGATTGGCTGCAGTGATACTGTGAGATTTTATATGACTTCAGTGTTTCTGGAGGAAACTGGATTTTCCATGTGGGAACCAGGTATTGTCCTTGCTGAATTGTGTGGTTAGCTGTGACCAAAACTGGAGTAGTGGATTGTCCTTTGCCAAGCCTCGACCTTCAGGCAGCTGTTCAACTTGGGTGTCCCATTTGAAGACGCTCCTGCTCTTATAGCTCTTTAAGGTCCTTGAGGAACACAAACCCCCTGACCACAATAAGCTGGAAGTTCCTCAGGGGGAAACCAAAAAATAAAAATGAAATAAATAAGCCAAATGTACTTAAAACACTTTCACACTTCTGTTCAAGCTTATACTCTAGAATGAAATTCAACAATCAAATTCAACATTCAACTTCTTTAAGTTAAATTTCTTTAATTCTTAACTTAAGTTCATAATTCTTGAGTCATTATTTTTCTCAATTTCTACAGTAAAAAATAATGAAATGTTAACATACGTTACATAAAATATTCAACAACTATTATAAATTATTTCTTACATCTTCTGTTAAAAGTAACCACTGATTCTTGTTATGAGGTATCAGTTCATATGTGTCAAATTTAATTTCCTTGAAATTCCACAGTAAAATCGTGAAATTTGAGGAGTCAATACAGTGTAATGCAATATTCAAAAAGTATTCCTTGTAAAATGCATTGGAGAGAAAGCTGGTCATTACAACAAAAAATGAATATGAAAAAACACATGTGTTTTATAGCCCACCTGATTTAGCTTTTTTAAATCATTTTTCATCAGACAGTCTTTCAGTTTGAAAGACCCCTAGAACCCTGTTCTAGTTATATTGTGTTGAGTCTTACTAAGATCAATTTTAATGTTGTAAAATCTGGATTGATTACTTTTTTGAGGGACAGAGACATTTATGTTCCTCTTGCCCACCTGTAGAGTCAGACTGTATCTATACTGTGTTTAAATATACCGGTACACTGAAAAAAATGGTTCAGGGGGGTTGTATACTTTACAAATATTCATCTTATATATTCTACATAACTGAATTATGTTCTCCCTCTAAACATGAATGAGTCTTTTAAAATCCTTTAAATTTATGCGAATGTTAAACTAACAAGAGTCAGTCATGTTAAGAACACCTAAAAATAGTGTTTAGTGTGGATGCTCCGCCCTCTCGTTTCAAAATCCGGAGGGAAAGTGACCGCAGCTGTCCGCCATCTTTTCACTAGCACTAGGACTTTTACTGAAGACTGCAAGACTTCTCTCTGAGGTGAAGGTGAGTAAAATATAGAAAAAAATCTTTATCAGGCTGAGAGGTAGTTATATACGACCATTGAGTGGGGGAGTGACTGTAAATTGTGAGTTTGAAACCCTGAATGTGTGTGTCTTGTCTTTTTGGAGGTTTAAAGCAGTTGCTTAGCTAGAGCTGCCATATACCTGTAGTGATAACATGATTAAGGCAAAGCAACGTAACCTAAAAGTTTAGGCGGCAATAAGACGTCACTTATCAGCAGCTAGCTACCGCGGGGTAAAAGCATTACAGACCTGATAACTGGAGGAAAAAAATATTCTACTCTAACTCGCTGCTGTTTGCTCTTATAGTCAAAGTCAAAGAAACTTTATTTGTCCCCGAGGGGCAATTAACGAGACAGTACAAAGCAGCAGTGTAACAGTAAAAAAAAAAAAACAGTAAATAAAGAAAGAAGGAAAATAAAGTGCAAGGCACTGTGCATAAGATGGTAGACATAGATAATAGACAATAAGAGAGTAAGAGGGTAGAAGGGTGCAGTGAGGGAGAAGTCATGGCTACTTAAGGCTTGCGTTCAGAAGCAGTATGGCTTTCGGCACGAAGGTGGCTCTTCTCCTCTGAGTTTTACATGAGGTGCATCGGAACCTTCGACCAGACGGCAGAAGTTGAAATTCCGGGTAGAGGACGTGCGAGGAGTCCTCCGTGATCTTGCTCGCTAGCCTGAGGGCCTGCGAGTCGTGGACGTGAGATAGAGTTCGAACAGGCTTGCCGATGATATTTGAACAGATTTTACTGCAGTTCTGTAGCCTAGTCCTGTTCTGAAGCGTGATTGAGTGGAACCATCCAGTTATGGAGAAGGACATGATGCTTTCAATGAAGGCGTAATAAAAAGTGAGCAGGATGTCTCTGTTGACTCCGAAGGAGCTAAGTTTTCGGAGGAGGTGCTGACGCTGGTGACACTTTCTGAGGATGTTTTCTGTATTTGAAGAGAACTTGAATTGTTTGTCAAAGATGGTACCAAGATATTTGTAATCTTCAACAAGCTCCACTGTCTCCCCATGAATGGTTGAGGTGGATAGAGCGGCCAGGTTTTTTTGCTTATTAGAGAATGTCACCACCATCTCCTTGGTTTTGGTAGTGTTTAAATCCAGGTGAAACTTGTCACACCAATCTACAAACTCCTGCAAACTTGTTCCATGGTGATGTGAGGAACCGGAGAGCAGAGATATCAGAACAGTGTCGTCGGCGTATTTTACCAAGTGATGATTTGAGTAGTTGGATCTGCAGTCGTCCGTGTAGAGGATGAAGAGGAGTGGTGAGAGGACACAGCCCTGGGGGGAGCCTGTCGAGGTGTGTTGGAGGTTCGACAGAGTCCCATTGACCAGAACTTTCTGTGTCCTGTTGGTCAGAAAGTCAAGCAAACGTAGAATGAGCTGGTCTTCAAGTCCAAAATGTGTGAGGAGCTTGGAGGCCAGTAGGTGGGGCTGTAGGTGTTAAAGGCCGAGGAGAAGTCAGCAAACAGGAGTCTAACTGTAGTATCGGGCTGTTCTAAGTGTTTATGTGCTATAAGGAAGATGATGTTCTTTATAGGAAGATGATGTTGATTTCGCAAGAGAGTGTGTTCTCAAGGTAAGTCGTCCTGTTGAGGTTTTATTTTCAAAGCTTTTTTTTGTCTGTCTGTGCTTGTACATATCTGGGGGAGAAAAGTTTCTTTTCAATAAAGGTAAACGAGTAAAGGAACGTTCACCACGTAAAGGTATTTAAAAATAGATTAACCCCAACCAGTTCCAACACCAAAGTGACACCAAGAAAAGTATTATTTATTGTTAAAAAGTAATATTAATGTGTTATTAACCTGTCAAGGTTCTCATTCAAATGGCAAGTACATTCTCCCCACAGTATTTGACCATGACACAGCAAAAGTTTGCGTTTCATGTATTATATGTTTTATATCAAATTTTCTAACTGTGCAGGTAGAAGACTAAGACGTCGTCCAACGTGTTACAGAGGAGACCACTGTTGGAGTTTATGTCATTCAAGGACTTCATGACGGTGATAACCCAGAGGACATTGGCATTGTTCTTGAAGGCCAGACAATTCTACAAGATCTGGACAACGTTGCATTTTCTGCCGCCATGTTGTTTGGCCTGATGTCTGCTTTAAACTTGAACTACTTGAACTATACATTTGAAGTTCTACAGAAAGTGGTCGTGGAGCCTGAGAGAAACATCCGCTCCAACAAAGTCCAAAGTAACCTGTCTGTAAAGACGCACTGCTGCACTTTTCAATTCACTGCTTGTGAATTTAAAAAAATTTTACTCTTTAAAGTTGTGTTATTGTTTTTATTGCATAAATGTTTATTTTGTTCAGGTCATGTTGGTCATCATTTATTAACATTTAAGTAATAAAGCAATTGC
>MU204301.1:241442-262558 GCA_017309775.1 Paedocypris sp. Pulau Singkep | reverse complement strand
ACAACTTTAAAGAGTAACATTTTTTTTTAATTAAATCAAGAAGGCAAAATTTATTTTTTAAATTAAAACGAGTAAAACGATGCCTCTTCTCAGTTTGTCCTTCAAAAATGATGTGTATTTTGATGTTTATTAAAGTTATGCATTTTTATATTTACTGTATTTTAGAATATACACTACTGTATTACGGTCTATTTTATATTATTTTTGTTTGGACAGTTTTTATTTAAATACTAGAGTATTGGGAATTAAGAGTCAATTCAGTTGTTTAAGTGGTTCTTTTGAAAGAAACACAGGTTATCTGATGTACTGTTTAACCAGATGACTAAATACAGTGGAATTTGTTGCAAGAAATTTTTTGTTTGTGTTGTTATGATGGCAGTTAAAAATGTAGCTTTGATCATCTAGAGTTAAGCATGCTGCTGAATTTAACTTTATTGTGTGAGACTTGATTTACACTCAAAAAAATGAACATCGACGGTTGTAGACTTTACTTAATATATTTATATTCAGTTTAATTATAATAATTGTATTTGTTGACTTTAAATGTTTTTTTCTATTAAGGTGAATGTAACTATGTCTCAACTTAACTGTACAAAATACCAACGCGTTTTCCGAACACAAATCATTTATGTTAAGTTAAAAATTTTGACATTCAACTAAAATGTTTCTTGTTGAGCAAACATTTGTGATAATAGTTGGCTTGACTCAAAAATAGTATTTCTCTTTAAAACAATCCTGTCATGTTGGATCAACTTAAAATATTTGTTTTCAATTTTCATAATAAAATTTCGTGGAACCTGTTGACAAGAAAATATTAATTAAAGTCAACGTTTCATTTTTTTGAGTGTAGTTAGATTTGTATAAGAGAGCAACACTGCAAATACTTTTTTATGTCAAGACACAGTTACAATAGAGAAGAGCGAATGACTGGGGAAACGGGGAAAAAAACGAGCTCATATGACTTTATATATTTTTATGCTACACACAGCCGCTTTGCATCACTTCACGATCCGACCCCATATCTCAGACACCTGCTCACTCACGTCACGTGCATATGCGCAGAGTTACTTTTAATGTAATTACTGTCATGCGTGCATGTTGTGCTTTGTTGATTTGGGGCACATGAGAGTTTCTGATTATTGAACTGTTCTATTCTGATATCTGAGATATCCGATTAGAAAATTATTGTTAATTCACCTATGGTTGTTCCAAAATCAAAACAAAAAATATGTGCTATTAAAAACGGCCAACAAAACGTGCATTCTGGGGCATTTAGAATGTAATTTGTTAACGTTTAGTGCAGATCCGATGATGTTTAAGACCAAACGTAAAACATGATTTCATGGAGCACAAACCTGCCATGAGGCGTCCCTGGTGTGATTTTGGACTGTTTTTGTTTTGGACAGATTTGGATTTATATGTGAACAGCTTTCTCACGGCATTAACGCGCGTCTTTTCGTTTGTGAACCTAAAATGAACCATATTGAAGAAATTCAACACAAAAAGAAAGACAGCACAAAATAAAACCTAAATAAAACTAAACATAAACTAATGTTTTGTCACTTTTGTCTAGTATGGACCAAAGAAATACTAGCGCACATCTTTTAAAATTTTTTTAAACTATATATATATATATATATATATATATATATATATATATATATATATTTTTTTTTTTTTTTTTAAACTTAAATAAATAATTATTGGCGTGCGTTCAATTACTACAAATTAACCGATGAACGTGTAATTAACACATACGCACACGCACACACACTCGTTTGACAACAAAAAACACACACGCACATATGTTTGACAACGAAAGCAAAACAAAAGTTATTTCGCTGGAATTGTATTTATCTTCTTATAAATGTGTATTTAAATAATTGTATTTTGATTCTAAATTGCAAGTTTATCCCATTAAGTTTATGTTGTTTTCTTTTTTTATATGTGCAAAATATGATTGTAATTTCCAGTTTCCTTTTTTTAAACAAGTTTCATATTTTAAGAATTTATCTTCTGCACTGTTTGATGTGATGCGACAATAAATGTCTTTTTATCTGTAAGTAGAAACGTTAATTCTTGAATCCCTTTTCAATATTTTGCATTTTAAGAAGAAATAAATTAGCCTGTGACGATTGAAAACGTAAAAGTTGAAAATGTAAAACGTTGAAAAATAAAAAACATAGCAAAAATGACACTTCAGTTTGTCCATTGTTGTGCATTTGCAAAAAAAATGTCAAGAACTTAAAACAGCCGCGTGGGCGTGTCAATTTGTACTTGCACACCACGTGTCAGAGTTTGAGCAAATCAGAAACCGCCTTTTCGTGTTTTGGGTCAACAATAAGCAGAATACGAGCAGCTCTTCGGATAAGGGTGAAACCATTTTCAAAATGTTACAATACTGGTACTTTTGTTTTACACCGGGTCATTGCGGTTTCAAAGTGTGGGTGGCAGCTGAGCATGTGTCTGAACGTCCGCAGAACAGAAGCTAGTGGTGAGTGTTAGACATAGAAAAACCAGTGTGTTATCTTCAGTGTGTCAAACCACAGACCAGAGGTGTGTTCTTGGCCACACTCGCCCTTTTCACTTCACAAGATGAATATAAAGTGAACTGCAGTAATCATCTTCACGGCTCTAATTTTTTTTTGATGTGCGGTCTTTCCTGTTAAACACTCAGTGGTGTTTTGTCAGTTGTGGCTTTGATGTTCGTTTTAATATAAAAACTGTACACAGTAATTTATTTCATTTATACCAGATACGTTATTATATTTAGTTGTATAAAATCGTGTTGGCTATTTAATGATGTTGACATTTTAGTTTGTTCGTCTCACTCTCTTTAAAATTGAGAAGCAATACACAAAATTGGTGTGATATACAGTTTATGATGACACAAAAATTGCTTTGAGTCAGATTAGAATTGCGATAACAGGTGAAATGTTATGAATCAGTAGAAATTGTGCATATGATTGATGCGCGGGCGGGGTTGCAATATAATTCAGAGAAATCATTGCTTGTAGCGGAAATAAAACGGGTAAAAATGGGAACAATATTTTTTCAAAACGATTTTCGACATTGGCATGTGTAAACTGCATTGCAGCTGCAGTAGAATTTGGCACAAATAAAAATGCATTTCTTTTGAAAAAGTGAGTTGAGAAGCGAAAAGTTTGGATTGACAAAAAGTTCTAATGTGGTTAAAAAGATAAATAACTTCAAAATCATGAAATAACTTTCTGAAACGTTTCCTTCGATGAGCAGACACCTTTAAATTATTTTAAGACGATTCAGTTATATTACACAAATTTATACCAGGTTAAGATCCGTAAAAGATGGAATAAATGTATTGATAAAAAATAGCCGCACGAAAAGAAAAAAACCGTACGTGCGCACGAAGAGGAAAAAAGTGCGTTTTGTTCTGTTTGATCATGTGTTGATCATGTTGCTGAAATCATACAATTCACTAACTTAAATAAATTACAATTGTGACAAGAACATTATATTACATGGATAATGTTGGCCTAATATGTAAAAAAAAAAAAAAAAAAAAAACAATCAACCCTAAATATTTTATAATTCGAAGTTTTATTTAAAGTAGAAGTGTTTTTCAAAATTACTATTACAACGAATTTGAAAACACAAAAGACTTTCTTTTCTGAAAACCTTTGTCTTTAAAATGTGATCAGTATCATTGTTCCGTAATAGCCAATCGATTTAATATAATACCTACGAAAATAATAAAGTATAACAATGATAATAATTGTTGTTGTTGAGATACAACATTGAATATATATGAAATATATAAGTATTATACAATGCCATATCTGGGGAAATGCATTGAGGGATTTTTTTTCTTTCTTTTTTTCTTTCTTTCTTGTTTCTTTTTTTCCAAAACAAAGTTAACGTCAAGTTAGTTGTTTGTAATGTGCTGATGAATTTAAAAGATGGTGCTGAAGAAAATGAAATGCAAAACGTGAATCTCTGACGAAGACGCACGGATTACGATGAAAACGATGTGTTTTCCGGTGTTTTTTTTTATTTTATTTGAAGAACAAGTTGCAATTGCAAAAAGAATGTCATAGCACGTGCTTTGAAAAACTAAGAACAGGCGTGTAAACGCAGATAGCCGCACTCCGCACCAGGGCGCATTCCGGAGTCTGACTGCGGCAATAAAAGCTCTCGGTCGAGACAGCGATTGTCTCAACACAGACGTTCAAAGCCAGAAAAGTGTTGTACTTGGCAGTGTGAATATAATGCGTCAGGGGAATCGAGCTTTCTCGCTAAACTCAGGCAAAGTAAAAAAAATGGAAGTAGAAATCTGAAGGTAACGTGTTCGTATTGTTGCGTTCGTTTTCTCTTCTTTAAAAGTGTATCGTAAAAATCACAGCGCAAGACTGTAATGACTATGATGAAGTATTTGATGAAACTTTTACTTAATATAGTCTACTCGTGCCTATAATTTCTTTTGACTTATGTTTTTCCTAGAATCTTTAGCAAACATCCAGCAGCATAGCAAACGTGTCTGTCTGGTTATGCGTCACGCGGAACTATTTATTCTTCTCAAATAGGATTTAAAAGAGAAGGTTTTGTCAAAAACCCAAGATGTGAACCTTAATACGACATACGTGTTTGCGGTAACATTTGGAGTTTTACAGTAGATCTATATCTGATATTGCCGTTTTGTATAGTTTATTTTGTATTTCGTGTATCTATAACGCACTAGTGATGCAGACTTGTCTCATTCGTTTCATTTCGGATATTGATATATGGTGATTTTTCTACTCGATCACATGACACAATTACATCCAGAATCGATGAAGATGAATTGCGCGTCATCGTCCGTTTCCGATTTTTTTTCCCCCCTTTCTCGCGAGTCGAGGCACATATGGTGCATTAGATGAGCAAAGTTTAGCGCAGTCTTGACCGGAGTCTCCAGCACAAGGCTAAAGCTAACAATGACAGACCGCGACGACCGCAGCGACGGCGCGTCGAGCCTTTATCTCCCGTACTACGTGACTGCGCCAGACTTTTCGTCCGTTTCGCCGTTTTTGCCGCAGACTGCGACGTGTCCGGTGAGTTTTCCCTATTCGTCGAACATTGCTCAAGTACAACCTGTGCGAGAAGTGACTTTCCGGGACTATGGACTGAATAATCATCCGGGCAAATGGCAGTACAGGGGCAATTACGCGTCCTACTATTCGGCGGAGGACATGATGCACCGAGATTTCCCGCCGTCGTCAAACCGACCGGAGCTCTTCCGGAGCGAGTGTGTGTATTCCCAGCACGGAGCCCTCACACGCAACGCCTTCCCCGGTGCTGGCCGAAACGGAGTACTTCCGCAGGGGTTCGACCAGTTTTATGACACCGTGATCTCGGAAAAGCCGAACCCCGACGTGTCCAGAGACTCGCGTGACCCCGAATCTGCCGCGGACGAAGCGTCGGAGGAATTCGCGTCGCTGGCCAAGCACGAGCAGGGAGAAGGAACCGGGGAGGAATCGTCCACATCCACAAGTCCCGAGGAGGACAACAGCGCGAGTGTGTACGCCGCTCCTCACACACACACACACACGCACACACACGAGTTTAAAATCGGAAACTGCTTTTTCAGTTATGCGTAATGGTCATGTCGATATTTTGTTTTGATGCTATTGCTACGCTTTAATTGATTGCTATTTTTGTAAACAGAGCGTCAAAGATTATTACTTTAAAAAAAACGTATAGGTTGTAGTTTTGATGCTATATTACGCTTTATTTGATTGTAATATTTGTGAACTTTTTTGAACAGAGCGTCATAGATGATTATATTTGACAACATTTACAGGTTGTATTTTTGATGCTATACTACGCTCTATATTTGATTGTTATTTTTGTGAACGTTTTTGAACAGAGCGTCAAATATTATAACATGTAACCAAACGTAGGCTGGTTAAATCTCCTCATTCGATTAAACCAATCAATTTAATCAAATATTGGCCGGCTTGCTTGTGTTTCACTTGCTTGTGTGTACTATTATATAAATGCATGCATAAAGCGAACAGACTGAAACATGCATGCGGTTATAATTGAAAAAGCGAGCGTTTATTTCGGAGTATTTTTTATTGTTGATGTGAGATATTGTTGAAGTAATACACGTGTTTTTCTTCCCGCAGGTGCCAAAAAGTCCAGAAAAAAGAGATGCCCGTACTCTAAATACCAAATCCGAGAGCTGGAACGAGAATTTTTCTTCAACGTTTACATCAACAAGGAAAAACGCGTACATTTGTCAAGAATGCTCAGTTTGACAGACCGTCAGGTGAAGATTTGGTTCCAGAACCGAAGAATGAAAGAGAAAAAGCTGAACCGAGATCGACTCCAGTATTACACTGGGAATCCGTTGTTCTGACTCTGATCCAATGTGCTGCTTTTGCACAAGATGCTGGGTTTTCTAAAACTGTATACAAATTCACAAATATTGTATTGTGTTGCTCACATTATTTTATTAGTATTTTTAATAGATTTTAAATTATCAAAATTGGAAATGATCTGAATCTAGACAATTTCTAATTTTTCAGGTAAGCAATCGCTTTGTGTATTTATTCATATTTTCTACGTTGAAATATCACCGTGTATTATACAAGTTGTCTTGATTCAAGTCTTCTGCAATGTATCCAGATTGTTTTTTTTTGCATGTAAATATCCATGTATTTAATAAAAACAGAACGACATCGGTTGTACTTTGTATTTTATTTATTACGTGAGTAATTAAAATTTTAATAAAATTTACAAGACAAATTGAAACAAGACAAAAATGTTGAAAACTAAAGGGATGTATTTCATTTGACTTGAACTAATCCTTGAACAGTCTAGACAGTTCAATAAACTCTGTGTTGTAAACTATATTGGGGCAATTGGAACCTTTATCCACTTCAACTGAGACGTTGTAATGTGAAAATAAGGCTGCAGATGTTCTTTTTGTCAAAGGTGAGATAAGCCGTCAGAAAACTAAAACTATTGCGAGATGTTTCAAATGCTTTTATCCAAAAGGGTCCGTATTTTTTTGTAACGTCCATATACCAAAACAAAACAGTAAAACCGCTATAACATTAAAACTGCTAAAAATAAGCTATTATTTAAAAACTGACTTGAATTTGATTTTTTTTTACCCCTAACGCACATATACAATCAAATATAACAAGCCGGTACAAATATAACAAGCTCAGTTTTACAAACGCTTTTTGCGTGTAAGTCAACCCACGGAGAACAAGCTCACTCGATCCGGATTTATTTACACTGATTTGTTCCTTTCCGGTTTGCATTGATACCACTGGTGATGATGCTGACGAATGTGATCACGCGGTTAATGCGTGTGTTGTTGTACATTAGACAGAACTGCAGACAACATATGTAGTGTATGCTGTTTCCAGAATCCTGAAGATATAAAAGAGCGTTGTTTATTTTGCCACAAGAGGGCGAAACTACAACATTACGTCCGATATCACGTCAAAACATTACCACAACATGCCACGTTTTCATACGGAGGAAATTGTGAAGTATTCATTTTTTACACAACTTAATTTTCATGTATGTATATATGCATTTTCATAGTATATTAGAACACAGTATATTCATGTTACATGATTTTAACGTTGTTAAATAATCAAATATTAATCACTGTGTAACATTTAAAAGCAAGCACTAATCACACACACACACACACACACACACACACACACACACACACACACACACACACACACACACACACACACACACACACACACACACACACACACACACACACACACACACACACTCACACTCACACACAAGGACATATAAACGCATATTTGTGTGCATTTATTTAAGGAATAGTAAGTATTTTATTTTAGTACTCTAAAGTGATAAGCATTTTGCATTTAGGTCATTGGAGCTTATTGTGTTATTCATACATACTGTTTGTTCAGTATCTGCTCAAAAAGTGTTTGTCGGGAAGCACAATCATCACCATTCTAAATTGTTAGTCCTTGAATCTCGGCGTTTGACGAGCGCAACTACGAGCGCAATTTCAATTCATAAATGCCTTTGTGAAATTGTAGGTGTTTCTTGAACTTGAACGCGTTTGCAAACAACCCTCCGTAGCGAGTTTCTTTATGCCAAAGGCGTGTCGATTCAACAGCGTTTCGTGTGCGCTCTCGGGGTGTCGCTGTGGAGCGCGAGTCAGGGCCCACGTGACCGCGGCGCGCCTGCGTCTCAAGGCCATTTTCAGATCTCGCTGTGCGCGTCATGTGGCTCCAGAGACGCGCACACTTGGCTTTACGGAGACTGTTTGCACTGCTAGAAATGCCACCTCGCTGAGGGCACTCCACAACCACAACTCTGGGAAAATGTCGTTTCCCAGCTCCTCTGCTGCGAACACGTTCCTGGTGGACTCTTACATCGGGGCGTGCAGAAGCGACTTCTATTCCAGCAGTGGCATGTATGTGCCAAACGCTGCAGAGCTGGGGACGTTTGGAATGCCAACCTGTGGACTCCTGCCCTCACTTACTGGCAAAAGGGGCGAAGTGAACCATCAAAACATGGGCTTGAACGTCCACTCCTACATACCTCAAACCGATACCTGGTCCTGCCGGCCAGAGCCACCACTCGGCCAGATGTCCACCTGCACATTCTCACCAAGCATAAAGGAGGAAAGCAGCTGCTGTCTGTACTCCGACAAGAAGCCGAAGCTCAGCTCGTCCGAGGCTTACCCGAGTCTGATTCCGGAACCCGGCGGGTCCAGTGGTTGTCCGGAGATCCCAGTGCCCGGCTATTTCAGATTAGGCCAGATTTACCCGACAGCCAAGCCCGAGGATTATGACAGCAGCCCGAACTCTATGCTCACGCACGTCGGTCGGATTTGCCCGAAAGTGCCGCCGCCCGCGCCTTCAGCCGAGGCGGGGAAGCAGCTCCAGCCGGAGCGGGACTCGAGCAGCTGCTCACCCGCGCGGAGCCCAGCACGCGACACCGGTGCGCTGGAGAAGAAAAGCTGCTCGGCCGTTTCCAGCCCGGGATCTCCGCCCGGGGAATGCAAAGGTGGGTGCAATAAAAGCCTCATAAAACCGGCCGAAAACACAACAACCCGACAGTCATAACGTTTAATGGGAGTCACATTCGGGCTGCAGTAAAAAAGCTTCACAGGAAACGGCGCAGCCAGGGCGCGCGCACATCAAACAGCCTTTGTTCCGATGTGTTTCGGGAAAAATGTTACCGGTAATTGATTTGTAATTATTTTTCGTCGTTCGTCTGCTTTGTGGAGTCGAATCTGAACTGTCGAATGTTTAAATGATCAGATGTGTCTGCATTTGATAGTTTTAATCAATGAATTTAAATCAGAGAAATCTTAAATATTAAAAGTGTTTTAAGCGTTTAAGTAGAAGTAAGCGTTCAATATTGAACGTTACGCATTGCGTTTTTTTGGTATATTTTGTATAAACCACGTGAACAGTCCTATACGCACCTCTCGCTTATTTGTTTCAATGCCCTTTATTGTAAGAATAAACAGACTGTATTCGCCTTGTGAATTTACTTTTTTTAGAGAAATAAAGTTAAGATTTTTCCGCGAAACGCGCTTGAACACACACAACGAACGTTACTAATCTCTGCCTTCTTCCCCAGAATCTAAAGGCTACACGCCAGTGAGCAACTGGTTATCCGCGAAAAGTGGAAGAAAAAAAAGATGCCCGTACACAAAACACCAGACTTTAGAATTAGAAAAAGAGTTTTTATATAATATGTACTTGACTCGGGAGCGCCGTCTAGAGATCAGCAAAAGCGTCAATCTCACCGACAGACAAGTCAAAATATGGTTCCAAAATCGAAGAATGAAACTCAAGAAGATGAGTAGAGAAAACAGTAATCGTCAACTAACTTTTTCGTGACCATGCAAACAAGTGCTTATAAAATACAGAATATCTGCTTTATTATCCGGGGAAATGGTGAAGAATGTATATATCCGACGAATCTGATGGTTGCGCTTGAGCTCTGACCGTTGTGATGGTCGCCCAGTTTTAACGTCTTCGTGCATTTTAATTGTGTAATGCTTTGTAATAAAACTCGTGTCATGTTCGAAACAATTATACAAACGAAATCAAAGCTGTGAATAACGTTACAAAACAAGTTGAAGAAATGAAAAAGTTTGGATTTGTAAATGTTTTCATTTGAAACGGTTTCTGTCTTTGTCGGTGTCTGCGCATGTTCTCAGCATGTCTCTTCGTGTTTTGTAAGTGAACTCGCTTAATAAAATATTGTAAACTACGAGTCCACTTTTTCACTCCTCGTGCAGGTAAATACATAGTTATCGTTATGAACAACCAAGGATTTTTTTTTCTTTTTATGCTGACAGTTTTTTATAAGACGGTTGTTCGAATCATAATTATATTGTTTTTGATTTCTTTTCTTTTTTTTTCTTTTTTAAATCTGTTGCATATTATTATTATTATTATTATTATTATTATTATTATTATTATTATTATTAATATTAGTATTATTACCAACCGTGGCAAACTAGAGTGATCGAATATTTTCATAAACCTATGTATAATTGACTGAAAAATCATATTAAAACACACACACACACACACACACACACACACACACACACACACACACTACAGTTTGAATAAAGATTACAAGAAACTGAAGATTTACTATAGCTACAGTAATTCGAATGAATAAATGAATTAAACTTTATTTATCCGACAAGGGGAATTTTCTTTGTTAGCAGCAAAAAAAAACAGTACAACAAAAACAGCTATGTCAGAGTGAAAATCAAACAACGTGAGAAAATTGTGCATGGAGAAAAAGAAGCCGCAAGAAAAAAAGATATACGCGTGCGTGCGTGTTGTGTGTGTGTGTGTGTGTGTGTGTGTGTGAGTGCGTGCGTGCGTGCGCGCGTGTGCGTGTGTTTACAAGTACATTACTAATAAAACCATTTATGTAATCACTTTGGCAGACTTTACTTTGACAATATCAAACTCAGAATGTCTTGTAAAAATTTAATGAAATAAATAAAGGAATAAACAAAAACAAGTACGTGCAATTTGAGTACATGCAATTTGAAATACTTGTAGAAAATGCACCAATTACAAACACAGAAAATGTAAACATAGATAAACGCTGTATAAATATAAATGTATAGTAAATATTTTGTTTTTTTATTGTATGTTTTCCTTTTTTGTTTATGTATGAAAATTTTCCGAGGATTTGGTGAATGCAGTCAAAGTATTTGAATCAGCCAAAGTTTTTTTTAACATTGTTTCAACAATTCAGCAAATATCAGATCTCGCTGCAGAATAAACTCTTTTGGAAGACCGATTTACTCGAGTAAATATGATCACGTGCTTCATGTAACCAATCCCCGAAGATGAACGCCGCAACAAATATACTATGATTATTCACAGTCGTGGTGTCGGAAACGGAGTTGGGTTTTATGGGCGTTCGAACGGCTCGAGAAATGTCGAATAGTTCCGCTCTCAGTAGCTACTACTTGGACTCGTTAATGGGCCACGAGGTAAACGACGTGTACGGTCTGCGTTACGTCCCGAGCTCACTGCCCGCGCCCGCGTCCGCGAGGCCGTCGGCGGATGGGGAAGATGCGGATTATGCGTCGTGCAGTTTCTCGTCAAAGTCCGCGGTCTTTTCGGCGTCCTGGTCCTCGGTCCACCACCTCTCCTCCGCGGCGGTGTCCGGAATCTACCACCCGTACCTTCACCCAACCGGCCTGACTGACAACAGATGCGTCCGTTCGTGGCTGGATCCCGCCCCGACAAACTCAGCCCTGCCCGGATTCCAGCCCGACAAGAGGCCGACGGAGACGCCACCAGCTCCCGGGACCCGCCGCGTCCGCCCGGGGCCTGAGCGCGAGCGTCCAGCGGCGGCCGAAACCACCTCCACGGAGGAAAAGCAGGAGCCTCCTGACCCGAGTAAGTACTTTACAACCGCCGAGCAGGCTGTTTAAACGTGTGGTTTTACAAACCTATAAACGTCTCGGGACTTTGCCAGTTTGGGCCTTTAATAGACGCTTTGCGGACGCAGTGAAACGGTTGTTTTCGGGTGTGTTACTACTACTACTACTACTACTACTACAACTACAGGCTGTTCACACGCTTCTTATGTGTTTCTAACAGACAATCCAGCGGCGAACTGGATCCACGCTCGGTCCACGAGAAAGAAACGCTGCCCTTATACCAAATTTCAGACGTTAGAACTGGAGAAAGAGTTTCTGTACAACATGTATTTAACCAGGGATCGCCGCTATGAGGTCGCCAGGATTTTGCAGTTGACAGAGAGGCAAGTTAAAATCTGGTTTCAAAACAGGAGAATGAAAATGAAGAAGCTGAACCGGGAGCGATGCGGTAAAGATGGATTTTAGGCAGATAAAGTCCGTAGTCGCCTGCGCAATTTACCTCAGTGACTGGGCCTGGAGTTGGAATTTATCCGTTTGAGAAACATTTGTTCTCCTGCTCTGATCGTTTTATGCTAGACCGTTCTATATTTGTAGATGTTTTCGATGTCCTGAAAGCTACGCAATGCTATATTATTTCGTAGTTTATTGTATATGGTCTCAATAAAAGTGCCTGTTTTATTTTCGAAATTGTATATTGGATTTCGTTTGGAAAGATTTTCCCAACTTGGAAATAAAAAAGGAAACTATTTCATTCATTTTTATTTAAAACCCATTTCCTAATGTGCTATATCGACTGGTTTGTATTTCGAAATCATATTATCACTTTCTTATTTTAATTTCATAATTTATACTTTCGTATTTTTTATTACAAGTATTTTTAATGAGACCTTCAATAGGTTTTTGTGGCTTTGTTTGATTTAGTTAGTTGTCTTTTTGTTCGTTATTTCACGTAAAGGCCATTTCAGATGGTCATACTTATCATTTTAGTTTGTTGTTTTATAATTAATCATCTAATTTTAAGAGACATTTTAAAATGATCAAAAAAGCGTCTTTAATTTGTCTAAAACAAAAAGTTGTAAATGTAAAAAAAAATGCGGAAGAGCGCTGAGGACGAACGTGACAACAATAAAACTATAAAGAAAGCCAGACGTCTGGTCTAAATTACTTTATAGTGTGCAATTGTCTCGTTTCTTGAGATAAAAGCCACCCTTTCTCTGGTTTTCTTGTTGGTGGTTAGATGAATAATGGAAGAACCCAAGATAGCCGATTCGCCTTTCGACATTAAATCTAAATGTAATGTATTTAAACACAGTATAAAAACTTTATCCCCAATACCAATAAAGTAATTTTCATGAAAATTGTTCAACACAAAGAGATTTTTGTCCGGAGAGGCTGATGTGGCATGGAGCTGCTGTATGAGCCGCTAGAGGGCGCTGGAACGACGCAGCAATTGCAAGTTCAGGTTCGGTTCGGACGTTGTGGCACAATTGCTTACAATTACAGCTCCTAATAAAAAAAAAAATCAAAAACACTTTTGGAGACAAAAACACTGTCTCCACAGAGGAATAATTCTTATATCATTTAATGCAGTTTGTGTGATTGTTTAAAACATAGTTGTCAAAGTAAATTTAAAATTAAAATTGGTCTTTTATTTGCTTAATATTATTCTGATAATAATGTCTGTATTAAGCTTGGTGACATATACATTGCTGAATAACCCTAACCCTAACCCTCTAATTAAATGTATCGTAATAATTCACGAAAACTCAAATCACGAATACAAATCTTAATTTAAGTTAATGTCAGTACAAGCAAATTGTACAAAATATTGTTAGTAAAATTGTTATGTATATTTAAATATGACTTTATATTGATTAATGCAAAGCGCGCCTGTGTGTGTGTTTGTGCGTGTGTGTGTGTGTGTGTGTGTGTGTGTGAGAGAGAGAATCTTTTTTCTGCTAAATAGTACCATATTTGAGTTCCCCGACACCTTGACCGAGTCATTATTCTGCCGCTACTGTTTCTTGTTGTTTGAATGTTGATATTTATAATTTTATTGGCCACATTCTCATTTTTTCCCTCAAATCACAGCACATATTTCTGACTGATTCCGTTTAGTATTGGGATAATCACAATACTCTGTGTGGTTGTGTGTGTGTGTGTGTGTTCTTTCACTGCATTTCTCTCTCTAAAGTGGGGCAGCTGCATGTAGAAGAAGACGTGTGTGTGAGGCCATTTTCTGTCGGGTAATTTACTGCTCAGTGTTTTATGAGTGTGTTTGGCCTGTCATTGGATGGCGCTGGTCATGTGCGTGACGCGTCTTCATCAGCTCTTTCACATTCTCTGAGCACTTTTCAGATTCTAATACTACGGTTAAAGACTCTAAAAAGACAGTGAGTTAGTAAAACAGTACTTTAATACTGAGACAGAAAAATGGTCGTGCAAGGAAAAGTTGGTATTCACGCCATCACGCTAAAAAGGAACGAATCGAGCTGCATCAGGACACAGAAAATGGATTATAAAATATTTGGTAAGTTTATTTTTTATTTTAATATTTAGTTAATATTAACTAAATTAGCGAGTTAATATTAATTTCACCGTGAAGCCCAAAACAGCTCAACAACGGTTCGTTTACGGTTATGGGATTTTAAGCAGCAGATATGAAGCGGTTAAATAATTATTTTGAAAAGTAATTATGCGTAATTCACAAACAAACAAAATTAATAATCAAGAGATTCGCATCGCCAGCGCTATAATTGTGTCGTTTGTGGCTAGATTCGACGAAGCTTCGGGTTCACTGCTTTACTTTACGCTGGATCCGGGGACAAAGACAGTATTTCACAGGAAGCTGACAAGAGGAATTTACAATCCCACTGCAATGCGACAAAAAGAACACGAATAAACGAGGCCTGCAAAAAAAATACGCTTAGCACTCAAAGAAAAACATGAAATCTATAATTTTAGACTTATAACTAACAAAAAGGGCGACATGTATGACTCACATTTATTAATTACCATCAACCATATTAGTACCATCAGTATTGCATATTTTGATGAGCGGAGGGTTTTTCCCGCCTCAACGTAAAGCCTAAAAAGACAGGCTCTTAGATAATTTTGTCTTTTGTCGATTTGTAAAATCTTATATTACAATAACATTTAAACTATTTTATGCGAAAATGTGTTAATAAACTGTTGTTATAGAAATACTAGTCTTTAAAAAAAATCTCGTTATAAAAGTAAATCTAACATATAATACTCAATGAGATTTTGTACACGAGGTTAAATAACCTGCTTCCGGCGCTGGAGAGGTTGTTGAACTGCAGGCGGCGCTATTGTCTAACAATGCACTAGTTTACGTGAGGTTTTCATGTCAGTATGGCCAACAGAAACCATATCAATGGTTTAAAAGCTTAACACTTAAAAAAAAATACGATGACTGAAAAAATATTCTTTGACTTTTTCATTTGTATCGTAGCAGAAGACTGAAATACGCGTAACACAGTTTAATGGGCGAGAAAATAATGATTTTACCTTTGCAGAGTTCATAAATGTATACCTAAATCTTGATGCATCTCAAAAAAAGCTCTAATTGGATTATTTGTACGAATTTTCATTTCGTACATGTACACAAAATACATTTGATTGTGATCGTTAAAAACGCACTTTTTGTGTTTAATAAAATAATGAATTAGCTGGTTGACATATACTACATCAAAATAACTGGGTTTAAAATAAAAGTGGTGGAGTTAGTGGTTTTCTATCATTATGAAGGAAGCCACTTCTCACAAATTCCTAGTTATTCATATAATTGTCATAAAATCGTCATAATCGCGGTTATTAAACAAGTGTGACAGTCTGGATAATTTATGGCACTTGTCCCTTCTCCTGAATGGCTGCAGAGAAGCACGTGATGCCATTAAACTTTGTTTTATGACCAGGGACTTGACAAGACAAAAAATAATCTCAAAAGAACCTCAAATGGTTCGAATGGCAGGATTGAACGATCAGCGCAACGAACGGAGATTATTGGAATAATGGATACCGGTATGTGTCTATTTTGTACAATATAGTAATCCGCTTCCGGTGGTAAGCTTGTCCTTTTTACATTAAAATAAAAGGTCGGTGTACTTACGCAAAGTTGGACCGTTTCCAGTTTGTTATGAGTAAACTGCAAAGATTTATTGTGTTATGATTTCAACTCAATATGATTTCAAAAAATATAAATCACAGTTAGCTTTTGGAAGAAATGTTTTGAAGAAAATCTTTCGTTGTGCATTTATTACGCATATAGTGCATTGTTTAAGAATTATTGTGATAATTGAAGAAATTCACAATATTATACGATTCGGAACTTTATCAGCCTTATTTTGTTAAAAATATAATATAACGTATTAT
Source organism: Paedocypris sp. Pulau Singkep (assembly GCA_017309775.1). NCBI lineage: Eukaryota > Metazoa > Chordata > Actinopteri > Cypriniformes > Paedocypris > Paedocypris sp. Pulau Singkep. The sequence goes on along the minus strand of MU204301.1, from coordinate 246,246 downwards.
TACAATTAGTATATTATAACTTTTCAAATATAACTGAATATTATTCAGACTTTGCTCTTCAGCTCGTTAAATAAATGCTCTCTAGCGCCCTCAACCAGCATTTGTGATAAAAGCCTGGAATCTAAATCTAACCTCGGTCTGAACCTTAAATGACCTTTTACACGTTGTATTTAACCTTTTTGATATATAATCATAATATTCACTAGTGCTAACAAATAAAAGACAAACAATATATGCATTATATTGATAATAGATTAAAATATATTAAAGCTTGCATTAATATATATATATATATATATATATATATATATATATATATATATATATATATATTAACACAAGCTTTAATCTATTGTATAAACAGCACAAAATACATAGTAGTAGTAGTAGTAACAACAACAACAACAACAACAACAACAACAACAACAATTATGATATTTAGAAGAGGAAGTTGAAGGAATTATTATTTTAAAAATTTGCAATCGATGTATAGTCTAACGAATTTCAAAAGATTATCGTTATTCTGGCATATTTAAAAATAAAGTAGCACATATACCTGTATTGTGAGTACAGTAGTATATTATCAGAAATAATTAAAACAATTCATGGAAAAAGAATACAGTAAATATTCAACTATTTAAAATTGATGTAATTTTACAGCTTGTATAGTTTAAAATGTTAACTTAATGTATATTCAACGCATCTTAACGTTATTGTTTTTCTATGTATATGGATGTATATATATACACACATATGTTTGCATATATATAAATATACATACACACGGTATTTAAAATTGACATTTGTCTACATTTGTTATCATGTATTTGTTATGAGTAAACTGCAAAGCTTTCTTGAACGAGGTGTGTTAAGCGAAACTTTATATGATAAAAATATAGATCACAGTTAGCTTTAAGAACAAATGTTTAATCTTTCGTTGTGCATTTATTGTTTTTTTTAATTTATTTATTATTTATTTGTGATAATTGAATAATTTCGTTATATTATTCATTTTATACGATTTTAAACATACTAAACCTTTTTTGTTACAAATATAATATGTGCAGTATATGTACAATAGTAATGTGTTGAGAACTGTGTAAAAGTCCCACGTGAACGTTATGATAAAAAGCGATAAGATTATTAATGTTGTTTAGATTTTACTATTCCATCTTTTGTATAAAGAATAAAATGAAATATCACTCTTTAAAATACACAATTAATAAATAATATAAAGTTGCTGTTATTGTTATTATCACCACCACTACTACTACTACTACTACTACTACTACTACTACAAATAATAATAATAATAATAATAATAATAATAATAATAATAATAATAATGATGATAATGGTGGTGAAGATGTTGTGGATGATGATGATTACGAACAAAAATATTGATGATTTCGATAACGATCAAACACGAAACACGTCGTCTATATATACCCTGTATAACCGAATTTGTGTGGAAAAACTGTAAGTCACAAATTCGATTCTAGGGGAGTATATGGTTGATGCAAGAACATCGTGTGTGTGTGTGTGTGTGTGTGTGTGTGTGTGTGTGTGTGTGTGTGTGTGTTCGTTTAACTTTATTTTAGTCTTGCTAAACATCAGGCGTCTGCGTCTGCGCTCTGGCCGGTGATTGGCGGGCTGCTTTGAGCGCGGGTGCCCTGCGGCGCGCGGCGGAGCGATGAGACTCTAGTAACTTCTCTGTGACCCCGACATGACAAAGACGCTCTCCAGCAATTGTGCGCCCCGGCTTTCTTCTTCTTTTTGTGTCTTGGAAAGGTTTTATCTCCAGTTGATTTACTGGTCCTCGGGCCCTCGGTGTGACTTGATTTACCTTAGTTGAATATTAATGCAGCATATGGAACGCATGCAGCGTATAAGTCGGTTATTTCTTATGGGTTTTTCATTTTTCACACAACGAAAGCCATCGACGTGTGTGTTTGTGTGTGTGTTTTGGCTTGGTCTTGCGTTGACTTGCTTTATGCCGACATTGTGCAACAGTTGATTGGACAGTTGTGTCCGTCTAAACGCCGTGATTCGGGACGAATTTGTCCGGTAGAGTCGCGGAAGGTGCGCGGCTTCTTCTCTGATGATGGAGTCCTTCCACCTCGATTGGCCGAGCCGGTCACATGGTGTCGAACTTTATTCAGTTGACAGCGAGTAGGAGGGCTTTGTGGGGAGAGGGGAAAAAAGACAACTTGAGAAAAATTAGTATTTTCTACCTCCACAAATTAATGGCCATGAGTTCGTATTTGGTAAACGCCAAATATGTGGATCCCAAATTTCCTCCTTGCGAGGAATATTCTCAGAACAGCTACATACCTGAGCAGAGTCCAGATTACTACAGTCCGTCGCAGGACTCCGACTTCCAGCATCCCGAGGAGATCTACCCGCGTTCCGGCTTCCCGGAGCAGCCGTACGGAGCTTCGTCGCAGCAGCGGGGTCACGTGCAGGAGCACCGCGGTCACCCCGACAATTTCCCCGCACAGAACGAGAGGACTCCTGCCGTCCAGTTGTCTGGACCGAGAACGTGTGGACAGCAGCTGAACACAAAGACCCAAAACGGGATATTAGCCAAGCAGTCGGCGGTAGTTTATCCGTGGATGAAGAAAGTCCACGTTACCACAGGTAAGACCCGTCGACTCGGTTAAAATCCTCTGAACTTCCTCAGAAGGGGCCGCCAATTACTCTAGCCATAAATTTTTATTGCCATGGAAATAAAGGCCGCTAGCAGTGCAGGCGTAATGCTGGTCCACTGCGCCCCCGGCTTTATTTCACATCACAGTTGATTACTTACATTATTCAGCTTTAAATTGAACGTTCAAATATTGGGGGAAAAATACAAAATAATAATAAGAACATTATTATAAGCGAGAAAAGAGGCCACCGAGAAAGGTGCGGACATGTCATAAAGTAGGTGTTTTCTTCTTCTTTGAACTAAAACGTGTCTATTTTATTTTTGTTTTGTAGTAAACTCCGAGTACACAGGATCAGAACCCAAACGCTCCCGGACAGCCTACACCAGACAGCAGGTCCTAGAACTAGAAAAGGAGTTTCATTTTAACAGATATCTCACAAGACGGCGGCGGATTGAGATCGCGCACTCTCTGGGTCTTTCTGAACGGCAAATTAAAATCTGGTTTCAGAACAGACGAATGAAATGGAAAAAAGACCACAAACTACCCAACACGAAGGGAAGATCGGCATCAGTCGGAAACCAGCATTCGCAAGTCATTCAGAAGGACCAAACAGAGATTACAACTTTATGAGTGGATTATTCTTTCTCTCTTCAAGACGCACAAGTCAACTGTAAAGACAATGGCTCCTTTGACACGGTCGGTAAACCAGGACATGTTGGTCACAAGGGCCAAACGCCGAGAATCGGACGCACACAAGACACAAACGCCGTTCTCGATTCAAAAATGTAACACGAAAATAATCCTTCTCTGAAGAATCGAATAATTCATGCTCGAGTGCCCACAAGTTATAGTGAAATGTCCTACAGCTCACCAAACTTTAAAAAGAAAAGAAAAAGAAAAAAAACTATTGGAAAAAACTTTTGAAAGCATGCTCTTTTACTAACTTTTTATACATTTTAGAAGAATTACAATCACACTTCCTCTAAAGGCATACTGTTCAATGCAATGTTCGAAGCAGGTCCAATTCTAAAAAAAAGAAAGTCTTAAAAAAATTAGTTAATGGTGATAAAATGTACCTTTTTCGTGAAATAATTTATCTACCGAAACGGAAAGAGCAGCCGACTGAGCGTCACATTTTGTGAGTATATGTGTAAAAAAGGTTTTTTTTTTATTCGATTTTGTTCTTATTACTAACGTTCTTGTTACCAAATATTTATCGTAACTTATTTTGAGACATATTGTTGCATTTTTTGACATAATATTCTTTATTTAAAATGTTGTGTTTATTCTCGCTTAGTATACGGATTACCGTTGAATAAAAAAGTGAGTAAGCTATATTTTTCCAAGCCAAGTTTAGATTTAAATTGTTAATTGGACTTTTGTGTTGAATTTTGCCAAAATCGAAGCCCATCGTGTTAAAATATAAAATAGTTGGTCAAACGTTACGTCTGTAGCGCCTTTCACAATCAGAAAATATAATGTACAGAGGTGATTCACAAAAAAACAAATATTTTAAAGGAGTATGTACAACGTTGTCATTAAACAGTAATTTGTGCTTGTATCAAGGGACCACGTGTTTATTATTATTATTATTATTATTTTGATTGTTATTATTACTTTTTATAATGCTTTACAGTTCATTTTTACATTTTGCAAAAAGCCGTAACTGGAGAAGAAATAGATAGTGTCTCTTATCCGGCAGTTTTACATGTCAGATTTGGTCATTTTTGTATCCAGTCTTTTTTTTTTTTTTTTTTTTTAAACTGCCACTCTGCAATATTTGTGGTTTCTTTTGTCCCTTTAACAGACCGCACAGGGCGAATGAAATGAGGAATATATTATTACAGCATGTTCAAAAAATGAAAAGGTATTTTACAGAAGCTTCTGAAGCCTCGCGGGCAGGTTCATCTGGAGGACAGAGTTTCGGTTGCATTAGACATTTTTGGGCCGCAAGCGCTGACCCCTAAACTCGTGACCTGCCGGGCCTCGGTTCGATTCTACAACAGAACACGAAAAACGCCATTCATGTCGGTTTTATTTTCTTATTGGTTATATCCGAAACCAAAAATGTGCTATACAGTATATATAAAGTTCTGCTTGAATGGAGAATGGACGTCTGTGTGTGTGTGTGTGTGTGTGTGTGTGTGTGTGTG
>MU204301.1:233154-241342 GCA_017309775.1 Paedocypris sp. Pulau Singkep | reverse complement strand
ATTATTATTATTATTATTATTATTATTATTATTATTATTATTATTATCATCATCATAATCATCATCATCATCATCGTTGTTGTTTTATTATTATTATTATTATTAATATTATTATTCTTATAAATAGTTGTAATAAGTGTATTTTTGTTGTTTTTTAAACGAATTGCTTTAAAATTGTGGCATCCTAATGGAACTGAATCCTCTCGGTCGTTTTCCGTTATCTGAAGCATCATGGCTGATGCCTGGACAACGAGATGCAGTTTCAGCTACGGTTCCGTCGGCTTTACACTGCAGCGCGCGAGGGCCGTGTTTTTGTGTGTGTATGACTGTGTGTATGTGTGTATGTTTGTGTGTGTGCGTGAAGTCGTCGCTCAGGTCCGCGTGTCTTCTCTTCCGGAGCTCCAACGAGACCCGGCTGCTTTCCACGATTGTAGGAAATATTTTTCACCACGTGACAGTCGAAATAATTAATTCAGTTCGTCCCCCAAAACCTCGGCGTCGTCATTAATCGCGAGGACTCTATCAGCTCGGAAACTCAAGCGGTCCGAGAAAATTACTGTCAAAAGCCGCTGTTTGTAGAGGCTCCGCGGTCCGCGCCTTCCTGCAGAATCCTCAACCCCGGTAGGTCGCGTTTATGGTTTGCTTTATTTACGTATTATGACAACGGAAATTGTGTACATTATATATATATATATATATATATATATATATATACAGTTAAAACTGTGAAAAGCGCCCTATACAAATACTCATATTATATATAATATATATATATATATATATATATATATAGTCATGTAATGTGTATATATACAGTATATGTATGTGTTATTATTAATAATAGTATTAATATTATTATTAATATTATTATCATCATCATTATGGTTTGGACAAGCATAGAAATAGTCACAAGACTTGTGATGGATGCGACACAATTCTTATGTGCCGTTAGACTGCGTGTTTATCGTCGATCATATTTATTGACAGATTAATGGCGCTGTGAGGCTCTGAACCTCGTCAGATGTGGAGATGCGCTGATGTTTAACGTTTACACGTTGGTGTTCAACCAAGGCCTTTATGATTTATAATTCACCGCGGTGAAATGTCTTATATCTTACCTGCAATCTATTGTAAAGACGTGCGATTTATGCCTTATGAAGTCTTAAACACGGGATAAAAATAGGGAGTATTAAAACCAAAATCTGTTGATTATTTAAAACGATTTGAGCGAAACATAAACGAAAAAACGATGATAATTAAATCGTGGATTCAAACACGGACAACATTCAATACACGGACGATACTCTGGCTTTTCTTTTTTTGTTTTAACTATACAATTTTGAATCAACACAATTGTATGTTCAATGCCCTATAACAACAACAACAACAACAACAACAACAACAACAACAGCAACACAGAGCAGGCAGGATGGTTTCTGGAAGCAGGCGACAGGGTTTCGGGGGCCGCGCGAGCTGTGTAAATCTTTCACTTTTATTAGCTTGTGAACATATGTTGTGATGACTCCAGCTCCCGCACTCATTCACCGCAAGAGCAGAAGAATCACTGACACTTACAGCAATATAACGGTCACTTGGACGGTCCGGGCAGACGAGGTCACGGTGGTTTGAATGACTGATATAAAACATTTACATATGTGCTGTCGTTTGTGTGTGTGCGCGCTCGCGCGTGTGTGTGTGTGTGTGCGCGTGTGTAAGACAGTGGCACACCTGGACAATTCATGGAACCTGTTTTGATTGGTGGTGTATTGCACGTTTGTTGTGATTGATTGTAATTAAATGGCAACAGTTTTGAACACTGAAGACGCAGAGAAAGAAAAATGCGGCTTTGAAATGAGTTTGAAGGAGCGCAGCATCCGCGTGTGTAGAGGGTGTAGAACTGCTGGAGAAGGGGTTTCAATCAGCACGAGCGATCCGGATCACGTGAACAAATATGCTCGCGTTTGAAGGCAGCGCTTTTATTTGTCGTAAGGGTTCCAGAAATATCCACACGTCGATCGTGTCGTCGAGCTTGCCCTTTAAAAGGTAGATGCGTTTATTTCTATTAAGAGGAAGCTGGTAGGAAGGCAATATTCTTTTCTGGAATACGCTGTTCTTGGCTTTTTATTGGTGGCTCGTGAGTGAGTGAGTGGCTTCCATTCTTTCGGGAATACTGTCTTCACGGCTATAGGAAATGCCTGGAAAAGCATGAGATCAGTTCAGGACAGCACTGCCTGTAGACAAAGGATGAAGGATTTATCCGAGCAGCACAACTAAACATCATCACTAAAAAGCAAAACCTAAGACAGTGATTCTCAGGTAAGCGACTGCACGGTGAAGCGTATAACATTTATACACGTTAGTATTGTTAGTCACCTCAAACCTGCATTTACAGCTTGGACTGCTAGTTAAGAGGACAAACAGCTAGTTAGGAGGACAACTAAGACACGAATAATGAATGGGAATGTTTGCCCTGAATTTGTCTTTTGAATGTAATTTTTTCCACGGCAGACGGTTCATAGTTTCATACAGTAAGGGCGGTTTAGTGCAAGATTACTCGACACTGCCGTTACCTGAAATCTACTAATTTAATTGTTCAGTAGTTGCTGTTCAACTGTTTCAGTTTTGCTATGCTTTGATATGTTTGCGCTATTCAGAAATGAATAGTACAATTCACTGAAATCAGTACTAGCATTAACACAAACAACTGATTTAATCACTGACTTTACATTTTATTTTTAAGCAAATTTCATATGATGACCGATTTTCACGATAATGTCGTAGAACATTCGATCCAGCTCAGCGGCACACAAGTGCTTCAACGTTGTCGAGATTTTTCTTCTTGTTTCACAATTTTCTCTAACTTACATGCATAAAAATATACAACACAAATGCAAACATTTAATTGTCTGAACTGTTCTTTCACATGTGAAATTCAACAATATTATCATTGCTAAATATACCATTATGCTGCATTAATCCTAAAATAAAAAAATAGTTATTTATTATTAATGCTGTTATTATTAACATCGTTCTTCATATTTTTATTGTCGTTGCTATTTTTGTTGCTTCAACTTTGATTGTCGTTGTGCTTTTTTATTTATTAATTAAAATGTATTTCTAAAATTAGGGAATTTATTTAAAAGGGTTGTGCTAATTAACATTAACAAATGCTCAACATTGCATAAAAAAACACATGTCAAGTTTACACCTCCATAAATCTACAGATCACCCGAGTCCATTATTTTTACAAGCCATTGTTCCATTATGAGGACCAAACTTACCGTAGGAGTGTGTGGGCGAAAACATCGCTGGCTGAAAAAGGCAGGCCATGTTCAGCTGAAGTAATCCCTGCACTTACGGGCCATTAAGACGATTCAAACCGCCATTTAGCGCACCGACAACGCTCAGCTTAAAATAATCAAATTATAATTGATATACAGCAATAAAGCACTGTTTATGTATGTATGTATATATATATATATATATATATATATACGTATATATTTATATATTTCTTTGTGTGTGTGTGTAAGATAATGTGCTATTATATTATATAATGTGTGTAATATAGATTTATATAAAGCATACATAAATAAATAAAATGAAAATTGTACATATAATTACCACAGCCCAGTTGAAATCGTTTCCTTGTATTTTAGTAAATGAAAGTATCATCCGACTGGTGTAGTCTGAGAGTGTGTCCTGCTCTTAGTCGCTTTAAAATAACGAGAGAAATGTTGTGTGGTGTGGATTGCGAAGTGATTTGAATCCCTTCAGTTTGTTGTTCATTAATCAGAGAGTTATTGGAGACGAAGCCAAAGGTCACCAGAAAAGCTTATGAGTGCTAAATATTTTGGTCAGCTTCTCTTTATGTAAAACCGCTTATGTCAGATTATTTCACCCCCTCCATCCAACTCTCCCTCTCTCTCTCTATTCTCTCTTTTCACTTTTTCTCTCTCCCATTCTCGCACATTTCTCAACATTATCTTAGATTTGCTTAAACGCATAAACTAAAATGTAAGAATACCGAGCGTTTTCAAATGTAAATGTTTTCCTAAATGTAACTTCAAATCTCTATCAATATTCATAACAAATACGAATTCATAAAAATACAAGTAACATGTTTATGAAATTAAACAACAGGCAAATGTATATTATTATTATGATTATTATTATTATTTCTATTATTACTTTTGTTATTATTGTTTGTTGCTGTTGCTTTGTTATTTAGGCCACCGTCACAACTATGAAGACTCACTAAGAAGGACGTCGAAAATAAAGATCACAGATTACGGTAAGAGATGTATTTTTTCCCCACTTTTTTCGCTCCATTTTTTGCACATGACCTAGATTGTTGCATGACGTTTGTGACACAGAAAATGCCGTTTATAATTGTAATCTATGCAAAGTATTATAATTTCCCAACGATAACTTAACAACCATGTTTTGAAAAATTATAATTCGACATTAACGTTTTATCTATAAAAATGCTTTAAATACAAAAAATATGCCCACACACACACAGAGAGACACACACATACAGTAGATGTAAATCCACGTTCGAAATTTTGTCAAAGTTAATTCCAGATGTCCAAGCCGTTGAGTAAAACGGGTTCCTTCACCAGCAGATGAACTGCGCTTGGAGACAACAGAACTGACCCGCAGTGGAGATTTATACTGGCGGGCTGAGGAATTCTTGCCCCTGGCCATCCGCCTACGTTCAGAGTTTTACTCTCGCAAATCTTGGCTGCAGTCTCGATGAAGTCAAACGCTTACGGTATTTACGGCTAGTATGTGGCAGGTGCAGTCAGGTGTTTAGCTTAAAGTTAATTTAGAAACTCAAAATGTAAATGGTTTTAGTCTTCATTAAAAGGTATTTTATGTAATAAAGAAAGGTAAAAATAAAGATATTAAGAAATAACGCCTCCTGAACGACAAATATTTGATATTATTTGATATATTATAGAAACGTTTAAATATTTATTTTGAAATTATTAATATGTGTGTGTGTGTGTGTGTGTGTGTGTGTGTGTGTGTGTGTGTGCGTGTGAGAAAGAGAAAGAAAGAGAGGGAGAGAGAGAGAGAGAGAGAGAGAGAGAGAGAGGTGGCGGATGTGTGTGTGTGTGTGTGTGTGTGTGTGTGTGTGTGTGCTAAAAGCCAGTCAAGTTTTATTTGTTTCGATTAAATAAACAAACAAACAAACTAACAAACTAACTAACTAACATCTAAAACTTAAATCGAAATTTGATTATTCACCCAACAACAACAACAACAACAACGACGACGACAATAATAATAATGATAACAATATTATATGATAACAATATATCGTTAGTATTATTATGATTATTATTATTATTATTAATTTCAATGTTTAACATTATAGCTCCAAAATGCCAAACAAATTCTCCTCGCTTTTCTCTGCCCTTCCCCCCAAGGCCAGACACGTGAGAAAGAAGAAAGGCCGACTTCATTTGCAACTTCTCACAAACCTGAATTAGCTTGAGAGAAGTTTCATATAGCTCGTAAATCTGACCTGTTAATACGTATAATATTGGACATGTTCACTTGCATTACAGTTATTTGACCCAAGACACAAAAGAATCCCTTTGTTCTGAAGTTTTAAAGAGAAGTGAAAACCACAAAGAGCGGCGCTTCGCTGTGAGCAACGAGTCGTAAAGAATCGGATATTGTTTGGAGAAAAATGCTGATGCTGCGGCATCTTTCTTTCTCTCGGTGGGATGCTTTTAGTCTGGAAGTTAAACTTTAACCATCTCGTCGCATTCTCACATTTTAAAAACTAAATGGGCTTGGCTAATCAATAAGCAGACTTAGACCAGAAGTGTTTCGATTTGAAGAAAACGGTTTCGGGTTTAAAGACAACGAACGGAGAAACGCGGTGGTAGAAACGATCATGTCGCCTGTGCCGGGCCGTGTGATGCACATCCTCCTTTTCTTGCTATTCACAGGGCACAAGGTTCGACATCTTTGGCATCCTACAGTCACGTGATTCGCCAGTGGATGCAGTTACCCGGCAGTCTCTAGATCACCTCCGACTCCCCGTTCGAAATGCAGAAAGCCAATTACTATGACAACGCGGGACTTTTCGGAGGCTACTCGTACAGTAAAGCGGACTCCTTCCCGTATGGATCGGCACACCAGGGCTTCCCGCCCGGCATAGACAGCGACTATCAGGGTTCGGTCTGTCCCATCCAGACCCCCGCCGCCCGGAAAAACGGAGACATCGGCGGCAGCTGCATGCGCCCGTGTCCCAGCCAGGCGAACAGAGAGGCGGAGGGCGTCGGCGAGCACCAGGCCGCCCCACTAGCCGCCAGCTCCCCGGGGTCAAACACAAATCCCGCGCCAAAAAAGAAATCTCCCAGCAGCAGCAGCAGCAGCAGCACCGGCCCCAGCACTGCCGCCCCCGTCATCACCAAGCAGATCTTCCCCTGGATGAAAGAAAGCCGACAGAACTCGAAACAGAAAGGCACCAGCTGTCCGAGCGCAGGTACAGGCCGCGTCAGGCTCGTTAAAAGCCTGAATGGTTTTCGCTTTTTTTTATTTTGAGCAGTGTGCGTGCGTCTCTTATTTTTATTCTTTTTTTTTTAACATTATTTTTATTAAACTTTTTTTTCAAGACATAACAAAAAACGAACGAACAAACAAACAAACAAACAAACAAGCAAACAAACAAACAAACAAACAAACAAACAAACATACATACCTTTCACTGCATAGTAAACAAAACAAAAGACAGCTTAAATGCAAATAATCATCACTCGTCAACCTGTAGAGAATGGGTAGCGTGCGTGTCTCTTTTTTTAATAAATTTTTAATGCTCATTTGCACAATATTTCTGTTTTTATTTATTTAAATAAAATGCACATTTATATTATTTGTACATCTTCTGCCACCACCATTCTGTATATTCCCCTGTCTTAGCCTCCTTATATGTACATACATATTTATACCTTTCATTCCTCACCATTATGCACTTATTTTATATAAAGAATTCGAATTTATATTCGAGTATCAGGGGGGTAGAACTAGATAAGTTGTACTTCTTTCTACCCTCTTTCAAACATGTATTATGGAAATGAACAATATGACTGTACTATTATTATGTTGTGGTTTTTATGATGTTATTATTTGTTATGCATACATGTTTGAATGAATAAATAAATGAATGAATAAAATAATAAATAATAAATGTATAATAATAAATAAATAGTCAAATAAATATAATTCATTATCGCTACTGCACTTCTGGTTAGACAAAACTGCTTTTCGCTGCCTTGTACCTGTACATGATGCCAATGACAATAAAGTTGAAATCTTTTCTACAATGCAATGTGGGGGAAAATACACACAAGCACTGTATTGCGTTAACACGTGTCTCTGCCTCCACAGGGGAAGCGTGCGACGACAAGAGCCCGCCCGGGCCGGCCTCGAAGCGGGTGCGCACCGCCTACACCAGCGCGCAGCTAGTCGAGCTGGAGAAAGAGTTCCACTTCAACCGCTACCTCTGCCGCCCGAGAAGAGTGGAGATGGCCAATCTGCTCAGCCTCACCGAGCGCCAAATCAAGATCTGGTTCCAAAACAGGAGGATGAAGTACAAAAAGGATCAGAAGTCCAAAGGCATTATGCACTCTCCCCTAGGACACTCTCCGGACAGAAGCCCGCCGCTGAGTGGCTCCAGTCACATTGGGTTTTCGGGTCAGCTTCCGGGCGCGAACGGCCTCAGCTACGACGCGCCGTCGCCTCCTTCGTTCGCCAAGCCGCAGCAGAACATGTACGGCTTGGCGGCCTACACGGCGCCGTTGGGCGGCTGTCTGTCCCAGCAAAAAAGATACCCGGGGGCCGAGTACGAGCACCACGGCATGCAGGGTAACGGCAGCTTTGCCAGTGCGAATCTACAGAGCAGTCCCGTTTACGTGGGCGGGAATTTCGTTGATTCGATGCCGGCGTCGGGTCCCATGTTCAACATCAGCCACCTTCCCCATCCCTCCTCCGCCAGTGTGGACTACAGCTGTGCGGCCCAGATTCCGGGCAACCACCATCACGGACCCTGTGATCCTCATCCCACCTACACAGACCTCAGCTCGCACCACAGCTCTCAGGGAAGAATGCAGGAGGTGCCCAAACTGACGCATCTGTAGGGAGCCGACGTCGAGGAGAATGGACGCTT
>MU204301.1:195654-228154 GCA_017309775.1 Paedocypris sp. Pulau Singkep | reverse complement strand
TTATATAATATATAACTTTTAAAAAAACATATAATGTATAATTTACTAATCAGATTAATCATTTTATTTTATATTTACTTGCAAATTTAAGTGATTGAGATTGACTTTTTGTTCTTTTATCTACTTTGTTCTACCAGTTTTCAAACATTGAGGTTAAATTCTGTTTCTGTATTAGAAAACAATAGTTTGTTTTCACAATTCTTTTTTTTTGGGACCTATATTGAGCATGAATATAAGTACTTCTTACTTAATTTCTTTTAAAATTGTAATTTTAGGAGTAATTTTTACATCAAGTATCTGTACTTTTACTCAAGTATGGCTGTCCGGTACTCTTTACACCCCTGCCTGTTCAAGAGTTAAAGAAAGTCAGTTAAAAGAATCAAAATTCCCATCTCTAATATCTGCGTGGCTGTTTAATGGTTTCTTTTTTTTTCTTCTTCTGATCTTCCGCACCCCCCCCCCCAGAAGCACTGCCTTAAGAGAACCTCAGTAATGAGGTCCACCTGTGGACGAGGGTGATTGGCCGCAGGGGCACAATCAGCACTGCTCATTTCTCGACTCAACCGCCAGGGGGAGCCGAGCCGCAGGACTGTAGCAATATGCATGTTTGCCTCTGGAATCAATATTTAAAGAAAGAAAAGAGGACAGAACGCAGAAGCGATCCAAATTTACATTTATTTGTGATTGCTCTTATGTTTACGTGCATATTTGAAATACGCTCATATAACCAACCTCCAAGTTTTTGAGCTTCTACAATTAGAAAAAACGGGTGATTGTGTTTACGGTATGTAAATATCTATATATTTCTCTCTCCCATCCGTGTTTTTTTTTTTTTTTTGATTGATTTCAGTCAGTAGCTAACCATCCCTGATGAAACTTGCACTATTGTATTTTGGAATTGCACATTATATTTAAATCTCATCACAATTGCACCACTGTTTTTGCACAGTTGTATTTTTTAACAACCTATTTATTGTCGATTCTTTCTTTTGTTCTCTTTTGCTGTTAGCATTTTTGCCTTCACTGCTGTCATTTAAATTGTCCCTTATGTTTCTGAAAACAAAAATTTCCCCTATCTATCTATCTGTCTGTCTGTCTGTCTGTCTGTCTGTCTGTCTATCTATCTATCTATGTTTTGCTTCTGTGTCGGTGAGAGACGACTCAAAATGGCTGCCTGATTTTGGCGACTTTTTCTGGGAGACGGGCAATAAGATGCATACCTGAACCATGCAGGTTTTCTTCTTAATAAAGCTGATCCATGTCTGACAATGCATTTTTATTTGAGCCTTTTCACTCGGAGAACTAGGCGTCGAAATCTGCAGCACGCGTCAGTGGCTTCCCTCTCTTTTCTTTAAGCCCAGAATCAGCAAACACTATGCCTTCACATGACCTTCATTGGTTACACATACTCGTTGTTTTCTACTTGCCTTGAATTGACTATAGTCATGGATAAACCGCATGAGTGGCATATCTGAACAACCAAGATGGTCTGTTCTCATCCCATGTAGCTCATTGCGTAGTTGCGTAGCTTCTGGATACCTAAGAGAAGTCAACACGTCCTGGGATTCTCAACACAGAGGCAGATACCATCTCAAGACAAGGATCACCAACTGGGATTGGTTACTTCATCGGGTGGTGAGCAAGATCTGGGACACGATCTTCAGCCAGGCACAGAGATCTCTGTTTGCCTCTCGAGGGAAATCCCATTGTCTGAAATGTTTTTTGCTAGCCAGGGCAAGTCTGTAAAACATCTCTTAGCCACTTTTTCCCCACCACAGGTGACATTTCCTCCGAGAAACCTGATGCCACAGAAGTGTTGATGCCCTTGAGCTCTAACATCGGGCCTTTCTGTGAAGAATAGAACTTTGGCCTCTTGGTCATAGTGAGGCCTAGATGTCAGAGCTCAATGTTTTGACTTTTTTACTTTAAAAGCAGATACTTTTATTCAAAACCATTTTCATTATGAGGAGCATTAGAGGCTGATTGTCACGCACTGAAACAGTAAATGCTTTAAACAAGGGAGTAGTATAATAGAGACGTTAGAGCAATTATAATAGTTTTGCGGTCACATAACAGGAGTTTTCTGAAAAACTATGTACAAATGTAAAGTTAAATGAAGTGAAGTGAGTGAGTGAGTTTGTCAGTATGGCCACTAGGGACCGTACAACATTAAGACCTAATGTTAAAGGGTAAAAAAAAAAACCAAAAGCAACCATCATGATCAAATTTTTCTACTTGTTACTTATTGAAAGGATAGAAGAAGTGGGAAACCCCAAATCAGAAAAAGTTGGGACACTGTTCAAATTGTGAACAAAAAAGGAAAGCCATAATTTACAAAAATCATGAACTGATATTTTATTCACGGTAAATGTAGAACGCATATAAAACGTTGAGATTGAAACATTTTAAAAACATTTTTAATCAGAGTCTGCAAATGTCTGGAGACACGTTGCTCAAGTTTAGGAATAGGAATGCTGTCCCGTTCCTGTCTAATACAGGCCTCCAGTAGCTCATCTGTCTTAGGTTCTTCTGGATGGGATGGGAGCACAAGTTAAATAAGAAATGTAATAAACCTTTCAGCATGGATGGTGTATTTCCAGATGTGTAAGCTTCTTATGCCGCCCCACACCATCAGAGATACAGGACTGAGCGCTGATAACAACTTGGGTTGTCCCGGTCCTCTTTAGTTCAGATGACGTGGCATCCCAGTTTTCCAATAAGAACTTTAAAATTTGGAATCATCTGACCACCGAACAGTTTTCCACTTTGCCACAGTCCATTTTAAACGAGCCTTTGCCCAGAGAATACACAGAGATTGTTCCAGAATTTCTGAATTTATATTATATTATGCACTGTAGATGAAGATAACTTCAAATTAATTATTTTTTCCCCAGAGAAACTCCTTTCTGATATTGCTGGACAATTGACCTAATCGATGGCAAACTTGTCCTCCAGCTGTTCCTCAAGGGTTCACTTCACTTTCTCGACCTCCTCTTTCAACATTTGATATGCTTTCTACAATTTACTGTGAATACAATAATAGCTCATGCCATTTCTTATTCACAATTTGGTCAGTGTCCGAACTTTTCCAATTCGGGGTTGTATCAAGCAGATTTGGATGGTGTTAAGGACGATGTAAGGGTGAGCTGGAAACACCAAGAGGTCATGTCAAGGTTTGCTGATAGTTCTATTATTCATATGAAGATGATCCTGAGACAAGAATTTGTCTGTGCGCTTTGAGACGGTTAAACTGTGAAAAGCGCCTTACAAATACTCATTATTATTATTATTATTATTATTAAGAAGTGATGCAGCTAGAGACAGTCTGTCCGTACGGATCATACCGACATGATCAATTGTGTATTATCTGTGTAGTAAATCAGTAAAAATGACAATTCTGAGAAAGAACACAGGAGAGCTATGAAACACACACACACACACGCACACACACGCACACACACACACACACACACACACACACACACAATATAAACAAGGGTGTTTTTTTCTGCAGGCTGATGTAGGTTAATTCGTAACGTGTGGCTAAGGAGGAACTGAAGGTTATTAGACGCAATGCACTTAACATCACACACACACACACACACACACACACTACTACATTCTCAAGAATCTAGAGAACAGCGGATAAATGCATCTGACTGTTGTCCATTATCTCAACCATGTCCTTTAATGGTGTAGCAGCTCCACACTCGGTGTTTCACATTGGGAGGTTACAGTGTGTGTCACTGTTACACTGTTCATTTGATTTCATTTGTGAAATGTCTTGTGGGCAGCAGGGGAGGTAGAGCGGGATGCAGATGACAATGCATTTATCTTGGAATAATGTAAATGTCTGGAGAATGCCGCGGCTATTGGGGGCAAAGGGAGCGAGGGGCGGGGCTGGGGGAGGGGGGGGGGGTATGGGAGGGCAGAACAACCCACTTTATTTCGCCATTATAATGTTACTTTCTCCTCAGATAGACACTGGCTGGCGAGTCGGAGTAGCTCGAGACTAGAGAGGGTTTACTAAAAGGGGTCGTTGAATCCATTAAAATCACATTTCAGATCAACCATTTTCATAGCTGAAGCGATAGTTCCGATCATACGAGCTGCATCTGAATGGTACGCCGGTTACGCATGAGCCGAAGAGCAAAATGGATGCGAGCTGGCGAGGGAGATGCTGTTCAGCGAGGCACAATGCCAATAAGGCTCCGTCTCCAGCAGTGCCGTCCTAAACTCTTCGGGGAGAAGCTGCGGAATCATGATGAATGAGATCAAAATGAACAGGAGGGTTTTGAGATGCGTCTGAGCAGGAGTGAAATCTAAACACATCTGCCGTGCCCGGCCCCAGCAGACCAGCGCTACACACCTCAGCAGAAGACACACACACTTACATCCCACTCACTCTACTGTGGCATGGAGCAGTGGGCAGCGCTGCCGCCTCACAGCCTGAAGGTTTGGTTGGTGGGGTCATATCGGGGTCATTCGGTGTGAGGTTTGCGTGTTCTCCTCGTGCAGGTGTGGGTTTCCTCCGGGTCTCTGGTTTCCTCCCACAGTTTTAAAACAGGCGTGCCCATTACGTCAATTGTAAATTGGCATTGTGGGTAGATCGCAGGGCATTGAAAAAAATAGCGAAAAACAGTTTAAAGCAAGCTTGAGAGTAAGAACGGGGATAGTAATGAGCGGAAAAGCTGGACTAAGTAAAAAGCAATTCTACCCAACGTGCTTAATCCAGCATTCACACTGTTTAGATTCCGATGTGGTTCCGTGCAGCAGTCACGTGCGATAATTACCTGCACTAGAACAGCGGAGGCGAGTCGGGCGCTAGTCGAGTTTAAAGAAAAAACCCATAAAATAAACTGGTAGAATGAGTGAGAAATCACAACAGTAAAGTAAGTCTTCTACCAACTCCAACATTTTACTACCTGAAAAAGGATTTTATTCTGACGTGTGGGTGTGTAGTTATAATGATTTATTTCTTTATCATTTTCTATCCATATGTGCCCGAATGAATGAAAGATGCAATGTAATCCTAACTGTCTAGAAGCTGAGCAAAGGTTTTGCATGTTCCTCGTGTAAAATCAAGTCTTACATTTGAAGCTTTGAAGCTTCTCCACTCTGATCTACTCATGTCTTCACAATGCTATTCTATGTAAGCATTGTCTTAGAAAGTCTTTAAACTCATCTTGCAAGTTGATCCCGGTTGGGCCATCTGACCTGTTTTTAGCTTGCTATAAAATAAAACGGGATTCTGGATCCCGGGCACTTGGGAGAATTCTACTCAGCTGAAGGCAACAGAATCCAGAATCCAATTCTCAAACCCTGTTTTGAAGTCTTTTATTTCTAGAATAAGTTTTGGACGGCAAGATCCATCTAGCGGAGAAGCTAGAAAAGATTGAAAAGGTGGAAACATAAACCTGACAGTGTGTGTGTGTGTGTGTTTACTGCGGTTTCAAACCAGAAGACGACACTCAGCAAAGCCACACACAGTAAAAATCTACAGTTGACGACACAATAATTAGCCCCCCTACAAAATCATTTCAAAAAGTATTTCAAAAATTGTACACATACTGTAATAATAGATAATATTGTGTTTTTATAGCCAGGATATTGATTTGACTAGGGCATTTAATAAGTAGATCGCGAACCGAAAATGTGTGAAAACATGCAATTCAGGAGAATTTGTTCATGCGCGCGTGTGTGTGTGTGTGTGTGTGTGTGTATTCGGCTGCCACTACTATTGTATGAGTGTTATTCTGCCGGGCAAATGGTGAATTTAGGAATAGGAGTTGAAAACGTGAAGTTCATGTTGGAAAAAACGAACTAGCCTAGATTTCAAACCAAAATATTGAAAGGACCAGGGAAAGACGAAAAATCCAGAGCCAGAAAAGCTCTGATCCAGGTTCAGTTGGGCTCACAACTTAAACGGACTAAAGGCAGCGGCTCCGGACTTCGAAACCTTAAAAACGGTCATTAAAATACATTTATAAAGCAGTTCCAACCTGCGTTTCCAACCAAAAGCCTGCCAATCAGAGTAACTCAGGGTGGCATCATACAGGGTGATGTCGTTAGCAAGAGAACAATTTCCGCTAGATACGTATAGTCCAGCCTTACCAGCCATTGTAGAGTCTCACACTTTTCCCTCTGTGCTATATTTCACACTCACACACACACACACACACACACACACACACACACACACACACACACACACACACACACACACACACACACTCTCTATGGTTTTCATGGAATGACACTTGTCTTGATTGCTCTGGTCTGGGGTTCCTGTTTTTCTCCAGTGCTGCTCATCCTCTCTGTGTTCCACTCATCTCACTGCTGATGATCATCATTCCTACTGGCCGGCGATGAAATCATTTCCCCAAACCACCATCTGCAGTAACATTAACAGGAAGTTAATCCCGCCCGGGATTTTGTGATTTTTTCCAAAAGGTGCGGGAAAAGTTGCTATTTATTCTTTGTTTATTGTGAGATCAAAAGACAAGTTGCGATTTATTCTTCGTTTATTGTGAGATCAAAAGACTTTTGTGAAGAATTTATTAAGAATAAAAAATATTTTTATGGGTTGGGAATAGTTAGTTGTCGATTAATGCAACTGTTTTTCCAAGTATTAATAAATCTCCCCCTTCGCCATTATAAAAGGATTTTTCCTCCCTTAAAAGTGACCGGAGTGGACCGGTGTAGGTACTAAACCGGCTCGGGTGTAAAAATGGCAACTAATGATGACGTCACACCCCGGTTACAGCACTCGGACCAATCACGTATCATCGAGTAAATGTATAATTGTTTAGAAAACCTTATTTATGATGTGCAGTATGATTTAATTTGACCAAACGTTGGTTTTGCACATTGATGACTATAATCAAAAGCAGCGTCATACACTTCTAAACATCAGGGTGTTTTAGTTCCACACTACAGAACCTCCTCAGATTTAACATTTGATCACAAAGGTTATATTTCCCTCATTATATTTCCCTATTTTTTCTAACTTACACGTCATCATGCCAATACAACCAATCAAATAGTACGACGTCATCATTAATCGCCAACCGTTTTTTCACCCGAGCGGTTTTGGTACCTACACCGGAACCTCTTTGCTTTCATATATCACAAAGTAATCGAACAACAAAAGGCACAGACAACCTTCGCAAGGGGTTCTGAGATCTCATGGTGTGTTCACATATACACGCCAAATCACTCCGTGGTGAAACGAGCTCGGTGTGAAAGCACCTCTTTTTAGAGAGCCGAGTCAAAAGAGTCAAATATTTGGAGTCAATTCTCCAAGAGCCGGACTTTCCATCACTATAAGCAAAGTGTAAGAAGTACCCAGCAGCTATACTTGAGTAAAAGTATCGATACTCACTGTAAAAACTCTATTACGAATAACAAGTCACCAGTTTAAAAAAAACTTGAGTCAAAGTAGCAAAGTATCCAATTATAAAAGTATTTTACTCACACTGATTTAGGCGGAAAAAAAACACAAAAAATATGAAAAACTAACTCTTTATTTATTTATTTACACTTTATTTATGAGTTATGATTACTCATATGAGTTATGAGTTTTTTCCTAGTACAGGACAAAATTTAACACTTCAATGTTTCAAAAGTGGTGCAACAAAATATAGAAGAACAAAAAGTCAGTCTCAATCAAAAAACAAATACAAGTTTTTTTTCTAGTACCGGAACAAAATTTTACACCACAATGTAAACAAAATAAATAAAAATAACAAAAAGTCAGTCTCAAATCAAACACAAACCGGCAAAATAAAAAACAAATACAATTCTTAGCTAAATTTATGATTCTCAGTGAGCTTTCAGTATCAAAAATGGCCAATATTTTTATTTAGCTTCGGCAGAATAGCTTGGTTTTCTCTAATCACGTTTAAGTGGTTTCTAATTCACCAATAGCTTCCAGTATCGTCAGCAGCCTATAGTTGGCGCTATCACCTCGTCCGCCCAAGAATTTAACCCGCGATATAAATGAATCACAATGTAACAAGTAACGGCACGTGTCAATTCAAATGTAGTGGAGTGAAAAGTACAGTTACTCAATCAGAAATGCAGTGAAGTAGAGAGTAAAAGTTGCTTATATTTTTTTATACTACGAAGTAGCCAAAAACATACTTAAGTAAAGTAACAAAGTACATTTACTCAAGTACCTTACACCTCTGACTATAAGGAAGTCCTTCAGTGCGAAAACAACGCTTTGTGCTGTGACAGACTGGCCGAATTCACAGTAAATTCGCGGTGACTATACGAAATTGCAAGGTCGCAAATAAATTGCATGGTTTGGCTGAATTTGCGTTGATTCCCGTGATTGCGAAATCCTGTAGAGACGGAACAAGCAGCCGCTTCACCAAGTAGATCAACCAGAAGCAAGAGTCGTGTGAGATAGAATGGAGAAACATAAATGTTGTATTGATGGTCACATCAATTCCGAACACCCGAATGATCCAGCTCCAGAATATTCCAAGTACGTGTTGGACCATGGTAAATGTTTTTCTTGCGTGATTTATTACACAAACACAATTAGTCACAATCACTCGATCACAATCTTCTTTTGTCTTCGGCTTGTCCGTGGCCTACACTGTGACCCCGGTGACCCTTCCAGGGGAGGAGTCTTGCTCGGTCAGGGTGAGGCGTGGGACACCAGGCTCCAACGAGTCCACAGTTCATCCGGACTGATGATTGAACTGTGTGTATGTGAAGAGAGAGAGAGAGACAGACGGGCCGAGAGATACTGGCACAGTGCAGTGTCACAGCGAGGGCAAGGCGGCCTGCGTGAGGCTGGAGGGTTAAGTGGTGTCAGCCTCACAGATCCCTGCCTGCAGGCCAAGCTTGAACCCAGAACCCCGAGAACCCATAAACACACTCTTTAGTGTCCGACTAACTCCAGCTAAAGCTTCCCAACCAGCCTGGGTTGAGTGAGCAAAACAGAGAAACGCACTAAATTGTGCTAGTGCAGGGCTGGGAAAACTACGGCCCGTTACATTTTTCAATCCGGCCCGGCGAATTTGTTAAAATGATATGAAAGTCAGATATGTTTTTTTAATGTACATCCAGTTAGTCTGTTATGAAGTCGTTTTCTTTTCTTTTCAGCAACACATCTTAAAAAGCGGGAGCATTAACACAAAATGTACGTAAAGGACATTTTTTTTCTACTAAAACATTTATTTTTATACTGTCAGTCTATGGAATAAGATGTCAAAAATATCAAACGTACAAACAAAAATCAAAAAAACAGTTTTGGTTTGAAATTTGTTTTCGAATCAGATTTTTTCATCCGTTTCATTTTTTTTCGTTTGGAGTTCTGGCACAAGCTTCACGTGGGGGCGGCCCTTACTCTGATTGGCTAGTGAGTGTGATTGACAGCCGCTTAACCAGGAAGCCCGGTCCGTCCCCTTTGTCAAATGTTAGAACCCAATGTGGCCCGCGAATCAAAAAGTTTGCCCACCCCTGTGCTAGTGCCTGAGTTTCATGGAATCAGATTAGTGGCAAAAATATCTATCGTTGATTTCTAAGAAACGGACATAAATGCTTTTGGCTTTTTATTTTTTGCTTGCAATTACGTTTGGTTTTTACATTGTTGCCTTGCAATCTTCACATTTTTGGTTAAGCTTTTTTTTTTACCGCTTCGGATTTTTTCGTTCGTTTTCTTTTTTCTTCTTTTGGATTTCTGTCCCTAGCTGCACATGGTGGCGGCCCTTACTCTGATTGGCTGGTGAGAATGTGATTGACAGCTGCTTGACCAGGAAGTGTGTGACAAGTTCAGCAAATGTACATTCACTGACATTCGCTGCTTTTTAAATATTAGTACGCAAACTGTGATTAAAGTGTTAATTTTGTACAATATTGCTAAATTATTGTGGCGGCAGACTACTTCAAAATAATAATACACACTGTTGTTACTTCACATCGAAATACTGTATTTGTGCCGTGGTCCACAAAAGGCGCCTTACAAATAAAACGTATTATTTTTTTTTTAAAATAATGATAACATTTTCCCCTTGTTTTTAAAACTCTTACAATTCCGTGCTAACTAGAATTTAACGTGAAACCCTGTTTGCATGCGCACTAAACAAATGTTTAAGTGCTCACTATTCAACCTATTCAACTTCCTGGGCAAGCAGCTTCCAATCACATTCTCAGTTTCTCCAGCCAATCAGAGTAAGCTCCACCCCCACGTGAAGCTAAAAAAATGTCAAACAAAAACTTTAGGATTGCAAGTAAAAAATGAAAAAAAAAAAACAAACGTAAATGTTAGCGAAAAAAACAAACATTTTTGTTCGCTTCTTATAAATTACGTTAGATTTTTTTGGCATAGAATTTGCGTCTGAATTTGTTTACACGATAAACGTTTACAGATGCTTGCAATGATATCTGTGTCGTTTTTCTACCTTCGATTGGCACCAGCGTGGCTTAGCGTTAGTCGGGTAGATTCATGATTTACGCAGCAAGATTCTTGTGTGCGCTGTACGCTAAGACGCCGAAAAGAGGCACAGAAAACAGCTTTCTATCAGCACGTAAGCAAGAAATGCTTAACAAGAGAAGAAAGAGAATGCTGATAGTGATCGGAATCGGTAGAGCAGAAGAACGCAAGAGCGAGGAATGCAGACGCCATCGTCGCTCACACGACCTTTCCTGCTGAACTGAAGCCGGTCATGACGTCAGTGTAATCCTGTTGTATTTGTACAGCATTTAAAAAAAATCTAAAATAAAAAAGGCCCGAACCATTTCAAAACCGCCTATGGCGGTACACATTTTTGCCAGCAATCTTCACATTTTTGTTCGAAACTTTTTTTTTTTGGTTGGTTTCATTTCTTTGTGTTTGTACTACTGGCAGGAGTTTCACATGGGGGCGGCCCTTACTCTGATTGGCTGGTGAGAATGGGATTGGAACCAGGAAGTGTAGAACGAGATCTGTGTCATTTACGGCTTTTTTCAAGGAGGTTCACCACAAAAAGATCATAATCCCCAAAGTCGTCATCCTGTTCTGGTTACGGACCCCACTGAGCAAAAACTCACAGGATGTGCACTTTGATTGGCTACTGTAGCGGCCAAACTCCAGCCAATTCCGGGGTGCCGCTGAGAGGCTGATTCAGGGCAATGAGGTCATCCAAAACGCGCACTTTGCAATAGAATAGTTTTATTGTTGGAGTTGTTGTTGGCAGATTGTAATGTCCAAGTTATTTCGTTTGCTATTCGATTGTGCGTTTGTGCGGTTAAAGAAGAGTACCGCACCCTGTTCACCCCCTCTCTCCACCACCATTAACGTGCACACCTGTGACACTTATTAGTCTTCCACACCAGTCATGTGACCCACAACCATCACGTGACCCAATGCCTACTACAGCTACTAATTAAAGTGTTACTTTTGCACAATTTGCTAAATTATTGTGGTGGCAGACTACTTTAGAATAATACATTTTTGCTTCTACACATCAAATGGTTATGAAACAGTCTGTGAAAAGAAGGTCCCGAAAGTC
The DNA here is from genome assembly GCA_017309775.1 of Paedocypris sp. Pulau Singkep. Lineage (NCBI taxonomy): Eukaryota > Metazoa > Chordata > Actinopteri > Cypriniformes > Paedocypris > Paedocypris sp. Pulau Singkep. The sequence goes on along the minus strand of MU204301.1, from coordinate 216,647 downwards.
GTCTTATAAATAAAATGTATTATAATTAATAATATAAATATCGATAAAACGATCAATTTAAAAACAAAATGCTAACTAGAATTTGTTGGTTTTGTCGGTCCAGATCTCATCTCTACAAACGGATAAATACTCTGACGATGAAGATTCTCCAATTATGACCGTGTTTTTAGCACTCAATAAACCTCACACACTTCCTAGTCAACGCTGTCAATCACACTCTCAACAGCCAATCAGAGTAAGGCCCGCCCCCACGGGACTCCCGTACCAGAAGTGCAAAAGAAAAAAAACAACAAAAAAACTAATTTATTGAAAGAATCTGAAGCGACAAAATAGGTTAGAAAAAGTGAAGATTGCAAGCAAAAAATAAAAATGTGAAGCATTTTCCTTGGTTGGTGTTTTTGGAATTTACATTTGACAATTTTGGCACTAATCTGATTCCATAGTCTAAGGGTCAGGGTTAACTTCACACACATGCAGCTGCCTTCACTTCCTGGCTCACAGTCCAGTGGTCAGTTTCCTGGTCTGAGTGAATCTGGCCAATCATGGATGACAAGGTCAAATATAAAACAAAGGAGTTGTGGTTTGAAATTATTGAATCTTTTGTCCTTCTCTGTAAGGTGCCTTTTGAAAACTCAGAGTGTCCCGAGGCACTACAAATAAAACAAATTATTTACTATTATTGTTATAATTGTTGTTATTATTATTATTAATAATATTATTATTATAATTGTTGTTATTATCACAGAAATCACAGCAACAAACTGAGCTAAGTTCCTGTAGCTCAAAAGTGTGCTAATGCTAACGCGTTCTTCACAGAAATACACTATTTTTCAGAAATGTACCCTAGTGGCATAAAATAAACTGTGTGTGTGTTTCCTGTCGACTGCGAGACACGTCACACTAGTGTGCGTCTTTCCAGGTGAGAGTGTGTGACTGTAAAGTGTGATCATTTATCTCAGGACATTGTGTTAATATTGTGTTACAGAAAGTGGCGTTGTGTGTCTGCGTGTGGGGCTTCGATGTGTGTGTGTGTGTGTGTGTGTGTGCGCTACTCTGTGTAACTGATGAGGTGAGTCTGACTTCCCCACACCACTGCACTAATCACAGCACTAAAGAAACACATACATCATCTGACAGAACTACTGCCCCCCCACACCCACCCGCCCGCTCACACACACACACACACACACACATACTCAAATGACATCCATTCTTATTGGTATTCTCGACAATCGGGCACACAATCAAAATTCTTTTCCACCTTTACTTTTACATCTGCTTTCTAAACGTTTCTCTCAATCACTCCTAGCGTGTGGTCAGGGCAGCTTTATGGGATTGTGAGCTGTCGGCTGCTTGTGGCAAGGAGGTTCACCACAAAAAGACCATAATCCTCAAAGTCGTCATCCTGTTCTGGTTACGGACCCCGTCGAGCAAAAACTCACAGGGTGTGCACTGATTGGCTACTAAAGTCAAGCTCCGCCTTTTGGGAACGAGATCAAACTAAACTCCACCCAGTTAATTATTTTCCACGAAGCTTTAACTTAGGGAACTCGTGTTTGTATGATGTGCAGAGGTGTAAATACTTGAGTAAAAGTATGGACACCTTACTGTAAAAATTACAAGCTACAAGTCACCAATTCCAAGAAAACTTACACAATTTATAAGATCCAAACTACCGGGTATTTGTTCTATTCAAAGATTTAGCTCAAAAATAGCGTCCAGTACCTTCAGCATCCTGCAGATGGCGATATTTTCTCTGCCGCCTGTGCAAAATCACAATGTAAAAAGTGTCCATTTTTAATGTAGTGCATATATTTTTAGTACTCAGTACAAGAACAAGTAACCAATAAATACTCAAGTAAAGTCCTTTATTCAAGAACTTTACACCAATGATGATGTGTTCTTGTGTCTTGTCCTCAGTTCCACATAGTCCAGAGGAACTTTTCAATGACACTAATGTGATTGGTCCTCTCGCCAAAACACAATTAAAAAAACAACATTTTTTTAAATTAGACCTCACATTTTGCTTTTCCTGTCTTGAAGCGTGATGAGCAGATTGCTGATGAACATAGTCTGAGTCAGGTGATGTTCCTCAGCCGCTCCTGCACATCAGTTCAGGGGTTAAACGCTCTCAACGTTCCATCTCCTTCGTCTCCGTGAGTAAATACACCAACATGGCCACCAGCTCTGGCACATTAAGAAAAACGATCATCTTGATCGACACAACAAGTCCTTCTTCGCCCAGCAGAAGGTTTTCTGTGTTCTACCATGAACAACACTCTAGTTTTGCTCATGTGTCAGTTATAAATTATTCTCCCTTGGTGCAATTTACGTCTCACTTGTTGATCTGGAGAGGAAACTCCACCCGACAGTGCAAATATTCCAGCAATGCCCTCTTTGTGTCTCGGGCTCCGGCTGCAGCGGGGAAACAGAGAGACACAGAACGTGTTCCTGCTCCTGGAATTCTCAGCCAAGTCTGATCCAGCGATAATATCAATGTTCTTTTGATGAGCTGCTCTCTGCTCGTCTGAACACTGATGCCAGAGCGAATCGAGAGCAAAAGCTCAGTACCACAGAGCCAATCTCTCTGTCTATCTCTCCGTGACTCTCTAAGCGACTCTTACAGCTGTGTTCCTCACAAGACTCTCCTTAGACGCATGAAGGTCCAGGAGGGGTTTACAGAAAGTCAGAGGGGGAGGAGCAAGCGTTGGGTGTCTTGTCAGTCTTTCATAGTCAGTCTCCATGGCCGACATAACGAACTGCTTGGATGGTCTTGAAGAAGAACTGATTCTCCGTTCTCAGGCTCGGGCTAGGAGGGTTGGACACAATTCAATGCCAGTAAATCAATTTCAAATTCTTGGTTAATTTCAGAATCACAATCAATCATGACAGTCACTGAGGGCATTCATTGGTGACAATGTGGAGAAGTGTGGACATCTCCTCTAGTCCTGCAGAAAAAGTCCAACTGTCAAACTGCTTCCCGATGTTGTCCGTACGTCTCTGTCCTTAAGTCGGTGCGACTGAGATGTTGCTGTTCAGTCCTTCATGTCTAGCCAACCGCTGATGCCATCCCGGTGTCCGCATTTTCAACACTTCCAGGGTGTTCAGTGTGCCAGCCCAAAATGCCTCCTGCGCCTTTTCTTATTTTTTGATGCACTATTCATTTATCTTCGCCAATCAGTATCAGCACAAAAATAAATCAATCTTCCAAGTCCTCAACGAACAACAGTCCCAGGCAGCCCGAGTTGGGTTCCCAGGAGATTCCTTTTATGGGAATGTTTTTCCCAAAGCGCTCAGTGAAGACCTAAGATTAAACTTTCTGCTGAGATGTGAAGCTGGATATTAAATCAATGGGTCTGAGGCTAAGTCGACAGCAAACACGACAAGGAGAAGCCGAGTTTTAGGCCCGTAAAAGCCTTTAGTGTTCTGCCTGTGCTTTCCTGTGATGCTCCCAGAGCCCAAAAGTCTTCAAACATTATAAGTGTCCCGTTTCCATTATCTCCATAAAGTCTCCATTGTCATCCATTAATCATGATCTCCCTATACATTGGAGCAATCATAATCCGCAATAGAATTCCATGATTCATTGAAAACTGAGAGATTGCACATACACATTCAACTCACGATGGTCACATGGGAAGAAAGACGACAAAATGTGACAAGGTCACGTGACAATCTCCCAAAGGCGGTTGGGAAATGCAAGGAATGTTTGGGAAACACCAGGAAATGGTACGTTTTCTGTACTGATCAGACGATTGAAATTCGTTTTAAGTGACTTTTCCTCGTGCGGCTGGAGTAAAGTCTGCAGTTACTGCGGCATGCTGTGGGTCATTTCTGATGTCATCACGCTCTCGGGATGCTTTCGCGTTAGCTTTAGCACTATCGCGTGTGACTGTAATTTTCCATCTCAGAGTAATTCAAGGCGTTCCGCAAACACCAAGGAAGAGAAACAGTTTATGAAAGCAGGTGAACTGGAGCGCGTCTGATACGCAACATTTGTTAGCGTCTGGTTGAGCGGAGTGAAGTCTGCCGAGCTCATTTCAGCCGAGCGGCGGCGTGTGTAATGATACACTGAGCAGGTTCTGAGCGGATGCTTTCTCACAATCGGCTTGTGTGCAAGTTCTTTCTCGTCTTGCTCATTTGGATTGTGCGAAATCGATGCTGGAATATGCTTTATAGCCGCAGTGACGGGTCATGCAGAGGACAGGCATGGTGAGCCCAGAACACACCAGATAAACCAACATCATCTGGGGCGATGGTGCACGCTCAGGTCGAGATTCCAGAAGATACTGTCATCCAGAGACTCCGCCCCCTCACACCTCCGGGTTAACTCATCGCCGTCCTCTCGCTTCACGTTCGCACACACCGCCAGAGACGTGTTCTCCGCTGAGTAGAATAATTAATGTTTGCCTGGAAACCATGAGGAGAACTCACCTGAGAGCGGCTGCTGACTGACTGACTGCTGCACGCTGACAGCTATTTTTAGCTCGCACACCTATTTCGCCGGCCCCTGGGGGGGCGGGGCCGAGTTTGTGGCATCTTTGAGGTCGCAGGCGTTTCGAACGGGAAGCCAGGTAACATGCTCGGAGAGAGTCGAGACGACCGGAGAGAGGCGTCGACCTTCATTCCGACCAATCAGCGCTGCTTTAGCGGTGCGTGTCGAGCTTGTGGACCAGCAGACATGCAGTGCAGACGTGCATAAGTCGTTCGACGGCGGCGTCACGTTGGCTTTCCACTCCTGGCCTGTCGGAGAAATGAATCAAGCTGACAGCGTAACGTTGTGATTTTGCTCTTAGTGTGTTCAGGAGTTCATTGTACAATCTGCAGTCCAACAATGTTACATCCACAAACAGAACTGAAATCTGACTAAAAAAAAGGGAAATAAGAGAGAGAGAGAGAGAGAGAGAGAGAGAGAGAGAGAGAAAGCGAGAGAGACAGACAGACAAAGATAGAGAGAGTAATAGGAAGAGAGGGAGATAGATAGAGAGAGAGAGGTGGAAAAAGAGAGGGGGGAGTGGCAAACAAAGAGAGAAAGAGTTAGAAAGAGAAAGACAGAGGGACAGACAGATATAGTGAGATACAGACAGAGATAGAGAGTGAGAGGAAGAGAGAGAGAGAGAGAGAGAGAGAGAGGAAGGGGGAGAGAAAGAGAGAGAAAGCAAGGGGGTGGAGAAAGAGAGAGGGGCAGAGACAGACAAAGAGATAGAGTTAGAGAGAGAAACAGACAAACAGAGATAGATAAAGAGAGAGAGAGAGAGAGAGAGAGAGAGAGTGCGAGGCAGAGAGCAAAGACAGAAAGAGAGACAGAAAGAGAGCTAGACAGATAGAGATAGAGAAACAGATATACATAGAGAGATATAGACAGAGATAGACAAAAAGAGAGAGAAAGTGAGGGGGTGGGGTGCGAGGGAAAGTAAGAAAATAGAGAGTGGGAGAGAGAGATAGAGACATCTCTGTCTCTCTGTTAGAGATACAGTTTCTCTTGATAGAGATACAGACAGATAGAGAAAGAGAGAGACAGACAGACAGAGAGAGAGAGAAGGTGAGAGAGAGAGGCAAAAGGGAGAAAGAAAAAGAGGGAGGAGGCAGATACAGAGCGAGTGAGAGAGACAGACAAATACAGAGATACAGTAGAGAGAGCGATAGAGAAAGACAGAGATAACGAGAAAGAGAGAGAGAGAAAGAAAGAGAGAAAGAGACAGACAGAGAGGAGCATACAGAGATAGTGAGAGCGAGAGAGACAGTCATCGATAGAGGGATAGAGAGAGACAGACAAAGATAACGGGAGAGAGAGAGAGAGAGAGAGAGAGAGAGAGAGAGAGAGAGAGAGAGGAAGTGAATATGAGACAGAGGAAGAGACAGACATAGAGGGGGAGACAGAAATAGAGACAGGGAGAGAGACAGTCATATATAGAGAAAGGGATAGAGACAGACAGAGATAACGAGATTGAGAGAGAAAGAAAGAGAGAGAGGAAGAGACAGACAGAGAGGGGGAGACAGAGATAGAGAGAGCGAGAGAGACAGTCATAGATAGAGAAAGGGATAGAGACAGTCAGAGATAACGAGAGAGAGAGAGAGGAAGTGAGTGAGAGACAGAGGAAGAGACAGACATAGAGGGGGAGAAAGAAATAGAGACAGGGAGAGAGGGACAGTCATATATAGAGGGATAGAGAGAGACAGACAAAGATAACGGGAAAGAGAGAGAGAGAGTACATTAGACAGTTGATTCATCTCTGTGTTTGTATAAGACGCTGATAATGACCGACTCCCAGCGAGAGAAGCAGCATCTCCATAAAGCTGTTGAACAGCAGCCTGTTGGCATGGAAACCAGCTCTCTCTCTCTCTCTTTCTCTCATCCCCTCTCTCTCAGACCACAAGAACACTGCTGTTAGAGAAGCAGACAGCTGGAGAGAGAGAGACAGCTCAACACTCTACGACCTGCTGAAGCAGATCTGCTGCAGATGAAGGAGAAGGGAAGAGCCATAATGAAGATGGATCATCGCAATGTCTTTAGTTCTCATACAGTTAACAGCTAACATATGCTTTTATTACCACCCGAGCTACCTCTCGCTCCTCTTAGCACCACCACCACCCCTCCCCCACAACACACACACACAGTGCTGCGGAAAATGTGCGGTGGCAGGAGTTCTGGGCTGGTTCCTCTGGGAAGCGCGTAGACAAACACAAACACTCCTGGAGAGGCGAGGAACTAGGGCGCACAGTGTGGAGGACGGCGTGGTTCTCCGTCAAGTTCAAGTTCTGAGCATTTGTAAGACGCTTTTCACAGTTTTAGCTGTCTCAAAGCGCACGTGTGAATATGTAGGAGAATTGTTGCTTTTTATTCATTTGATTGCATGGTTGTTGGTGTTTAAGTAAATGGCTGTGATTATGACAAGACAAAGAGCAGTGAGCAAGCACATACGCGACAGTGTCCAGGTAGAAAAACCTCTCTAACGAGGAACAAACCCTGTGGAGAACCCGACTCACTGGTGCCAGTCTCCTCTGGCATTCTAACACTACACAATCAGTGCGTTGTTTGTTCCGCTACATTTTAATGATGGTTCTGGAAGGTGTTTTCCTCCTCAGTGGGGAAAGAGGCGGCTCCATTTCTCCACGTAAACAGCATCATCAGATCTACAGAGCTCCAGGAGGCATCACAGAGAAGATCAACCCCAAGTTCCTAGGAGGTTCCGGTCGTTCGGCACTCAGCGCTCAGGAAAGGAGTGAAATACAGGAAAAACAAAGCATTGGAAAAAAATACAGCAATTAAACAAACTTGAAGCAGCATAATTAAAGATTTTGACAGTTTTAGGAGGTGCAGGTGTGATTTGGTTCCGAGCACTAACTAGGCAGCCTTTCTTTTCGATTATATTAACTTTTTCAGTAAGTTATCATAACAGGTCAGTATATGCTTCGTTGAAGAGACGCGTCTTCAGTCTAGACTTAAATTGACTCGAATTGGAGTAGGCAGAACATTCCATAGCTTGGGTGCTAAGTATGCAAAAATCCCTTGTAGATTTTAGAGTATTATAAGCTGGAGTTTTGAGAGCGCATGAGTCATGTAGGCTCGTAGTAAGTGATGAGCTCACTGAGATGTAGAGAATGAGCTCACGCATCAGGCTATGAGATGACTGCACGCGCGGTGAATGCCGTATGTACGCGAGAAATAAGCACCTCGCAAATACAAATTATTGTTGAAGCAAATAAAACGTGGGGAATATTACAGAGCGCAAGCAAAGCGTTTGTGTATTTAAAAGCAAACCAGGGAACGGAGGGAAGCCAAACAGGAAGAAAACATATATAATATATATATATATATATATATATATATATATATAATATATATATAATATATTATATATATTATATATGTTCATATATAATAAACCAACTAGTTACTGTTTTACCTTTGATTACATCCAGTGGTGTAAAATAAAATGGACTTTGGTACTTAAGTATGTTTTCTGCTACTTTGTACTTGTACTGAGTATCAAAAATATGAGCAACTTTTACTCTCAACTCCACTACATTTCTGATTGAATATCTGTATTTTTACGTCACTACACTACTACTACTACTACTACTGCCACTACTGGTTACACTCTGCCCGATTTATACTGTGATTTATACAACAATTTATACAACAAAAATGAGTGCTTTTAAAAATTCTGACAAGAATATTTAATATTCAAGTGAAATCTTGTCTAGTTAAACTATATGTATCTTCCATGACACTACAATGGTTATGTAAGCATATATAGTCTAATAAAACCTTGTGAATAAAGAGTTTGTTATTCACAATTCTTGGTGTTTATTTTTGCTTATTTCAGTGTGAGTAAAATACTCGAGTTCTTTTAAAATGGGATACTTTGCTACTTTTACTCGAGTTATTTTTTTACTTGGTGACTTACTACTTGTAATGGAGTACTTTTTACAGCCAGTATCCGTACTTTTACTCAAGCATGGTTGTCTGGTACTCCTTACACCTTTGATTACATCATATAAATAGATAGATAGATAGACAGATAGATAGATAGATAGATAGATAGATAGATAGATAGATAGATAGATAGATAGATAGATAGATAGATAGATAGATAGAATCACAATGGTGTAAAATGATGCAACGAAATGTGGAAAAAGTCCTCAACATCCCGCGATTTACAAAAGCAGAATAATTCGAAATTATACTGAAACCCAATAGACTGGATTTATCAGGAACGGTCACCAAAATAAGATAAAACATTCTACATGTAACATCTAAGCGTCATTTCAATCTTCATTGTTCTAAACACACACACACTTACACACACCCGACATGGACACGATTCTTAGAATCTCAGTGTAGCTCGTCTCTATTATTAGAGCTTCAGCACGAAAAGATAAAACCTCTTTGAATTCCTACTGGATTATCTAAAAAAATCTATTAATCATATTTGTCTCCTGCAGCCATCACACGAGATCAGCTAGCAGCGCTTGACCCGTGTGACCATGACTTTACCCGTTAGGCTAGGCTAATTAGCACGATATTTGTCAGTATCGGTGTTGTGCAAGTTACTTTGAAATTGTAATACATTACACATTTACTTGTTACTGCTTAGCAATCAGTTACTTTGCGATATTACTATGTCAGAATTGCAATGTTTTACACATCTTCTGTATTACTTTTAAGTTACTTTCACATAAAAAATAGCCTAGTAAAAACGGAAAAAAAGGTAGAAATTTCCCATCCTAAAATTACAAAATGTATCTTTTACTTGTAATTTTGCTTAGAAAATGTAATACATTACACATTATTTAGTTGGTAAAAAGTAATTGGTTACATTACAAGTGTCAGAATTGTAATATGTTACAGTACTATTGTACAACTTGTAAGTTGCTTTTACTAAAGTAACTAATTAAACAAAATGTACCATTCACTTGTATTTTATTTTAAATCCAGTGCAACGCGATGTTATGTAGCATAAGGACCGTGGCCTATCCAAGCTACTAGTAACAATATACGTTTATATTTAGCAAAGTGTTCAAACTATGGTAGACATAAAGCAATTTTATGTGTCAAATATTCTGTTCAAAATATCAGTGAATAACTTGGGTATATTCATTAAAGACAAAACAATGTCTTTATGTAAACTTCATTTTGAATGAATTACCACACATATATATTCCAGAAAATATTACAGCAAAAACTAAAATATTACTTGTAATACATTACTTTTGTAAGGGATTACTTCCAGCCCCGGACAGTATACTTTTGCTGATTTAATCATAGATCCCGCCTTAAAATGCTCTGATTGGCTGACTGTGTTTAGCAATATAACGGCCTACAGAGTGGAGGTCAGTGTTCACAGGACAAATGTTGCAGCCAGTTGATCAAATGCCACTTTTATTCCCAAAACGCTCCAACGATTCTGAAGACATGCCTTTTGCTTGAAAAGACTAAACAAATCACAGACTTGATTTTGGTTCCGTCACGACTTAATAGAAACAATAATCATAATGATTATCAGTGATGATGAAGATGTAATGTATAATATTAACGATGATAATAATAACAACAACAATAATACAAGTAATGACAAAAACAATAATTATATTATAAATAATATTAACAATAGTAATTATGATGCTGATGTTGAGGAGGAGGAGGAAGATGATGATGAGGAGCTGGAGGAGGATGATGATGAAGAGGAGGAAAACGACTTAATAGAAACAGAAGTCATCTGAATTGGATGATTCCGCTTATGTCGGAATCTTTCAGGAGATGCAGCGATAAACGCTTTTTGGAGCTGGAGGAGGATGATGATGTCCAAATAACTGAATAAAAATAATAATCATCTTGATGATTATCAATGATGATGAAGATGTAATGTATAATATTAACAATGATGATTGTAGCAGACAATGGTTCGTTTGGTCACGTGATGGTGGTGAGTCACATGACATTGGAAGACTAATAAAGTGTCACAGGTGTGCACGTTAATGGTGGTGGAGAGAGAGGGGGGGGGGTGAACAGGGTGCGCACTCTTCTTTAAAATAATATTAGTATTTGTAGGGCGCTTTTCACAGTTTTACCTGTCTCGAAGCGCACAAAAGACAAACTGCTGGGTTTTTTTTTAGGAAATAAAGAAACATTGCACGTCGTTTTAAGAACATTTGTTACGCAAAACTGTAATGAAACAACACAATGTTGCAGATAAATAAACTAAATGTAGCACCTTTTAGACAGAAAGACTTTTCGTTTAAGTCCTTGGTTCCAAATTGGCAAGTTGCAGAGAACAAAAAAAAAACTGGTTTCTTTTGAGTTAAGGAACTTACACTGTGCTAAGAAAAACTACCCGTATTAATGAGTCAAATACGTTTAGACTATTTGTTTAATAGTGAAGTGTGTCGTTATTTCAGTATTCAGAATTTTTTAAGACTAAATAATATCTTGTTCGAGTTGAACGGCTTTATGGGCTGAGAATAGTTGAATGCAATCGTCTTTCCAAATACTAATACACACCGAATTGGTCGAATTCGTGGTGATTGGATGAAATTGCAAGGTCGCAATTTTGCAAATGAATCGCGAGTTTCGCTGAATTGGCGTGAATTTGTGCGATGGCGAAATCCTGGAGGGACTGAATAATCGCCACAGAATTAGAATCTCTATCGTAGGCAACTTTTGTATCGTTTTTAATGGCTTATCGTTTAAAATTTAAATCGTTAATAACAACATTAATAATTATGATGTTAATGAGGAGGAGGAGGATGATGAAGAGGAGGAAAACGACATCGGAATGGAACGATTTTGCTTTCGTCGGAATCGTTCAGGAGTTAAATGGAAAAAGGATAGAAAAAGCGACTCAGTCGACTGAAGAAAAACAGCAGCACAGTGGCACATTAAAAAAAGGTGGGAATTCTGTATGTAACAGTTTGTTTTGTGCTGTTGGTTCCAGAAGCGCAGCGTGCTGGTCAGCAGGAAGGTCTGGGTGTTGGGCAGATGACCAGAGCAGACAGGTGGCCCAGATTAGATAAAGCAGCGTGTGTGTGTGTGCGTGTGTGTGTGTGTGTGTGTGTCTTCTCAGTCTTAAACAAACGTGTGGTGCTGGCCGCTGCTTCTGGCCTTTCCCTGTCACAGGCGGCGTGACGGATGAGCGGCCAGAGATCCAGGAGCGTCCGGGGTTCAGCCGCTGGTCAGGGAGGCCGAGCTTCTCCACCTTCACCATCACTGACCGCCTTCAGCCATGTGGCCCGGTCTGAGAGCAAAACGCATCGTACGTCTCTACACGCACAGAAAACACCTACCGACAGGGGTGTAAGGTACTTGAGGAAATGTACTTGGTTACTTTACTTAAGTATGTTTTTGGCTACTTCGTACTTGCACTGAGTATCAAAAATAGAAGCAACTTTTACTCTCTACTCCACTGCATTTGTGATTGAGTAGCAGTACTTTTCACTCCACTACATTTACCGTTACTCGTTACATTGTGATTGTGCGCGACAGTCCGGAATCGATTTATATCGCGGTTAATTTCTTGGGCGGACGAGGTGAATATCGCCATCTTTAGGCTGCTGAAGGTAATGGAGGCTATTTGTGAATTAGAAACCACAAGAACGCGAATTAGGGGAGTAAAAACGTGTTTTACAAATGTAATTATATAATATATAACTTTTTAAAAAACATATAATGTATAATTTACTAATCAGATTAATGATTTTATTTTATATCTACTTGCAAATTTAAGTGATTGAGACTGACATTTTGTTCTTTTTATCTACTTTGTTCTACCAGTTTTCAAACATTGAGGTTAAATTCTGTTTCTGTCTTGGGAAACAATAGTTTGTTTTCACATTTCTTTTTTTTTTTGGTCCTATATTGAGCACGAATAAAAATACTTCTTAATACTTAAGTTCTTTTAAAATTGGATACTTTGCTACTTTGACTCAAGTCTTTTTGAAATTGGTGACTTGTTACTTGTATTGGAGTAATGTTTACAGTAAGTATCTGTACTTTTACTCAAGTATGGCTGTCCGGTACTCTTTACACCCCTGCCTACCGATATGTTATAATCACGATAACGACGCCATTAAACGAGCTTCTGCACTCTGTCTGTCATGCTGGTCTACACACCATTTCAGATCCGTGATCTACACTATACACACTCAGAATAAGGGAGTAATAATAATAATGATGATGATTATGAATGATGATGAAGATACAATTTATATTAAGAATTACGCTAATAATAATAATACTAATACAATTAATGATAATAACAAAAAGGATAATATGAATATTAATAATAATAATAACAGTAATATTCACAATAACACTCATAATAATACTGATGAGGATGTGGAGGAGATGGAGGATGATAATGATGATAAACAACTAAATAATAATAATAATCATCTTCATCATCATCATAATGATTGTGAATTGTATAATATTAATGATGATAATAATAAAAATAACAACAAGTAATTATCATAACAATAATTATAATATTAATAATAACAACAACAATAGAAATAATGAACATGATGAAAAGGAGGAGGAGGAAGATGATGAGGAGCTGGAGGATGATGATGATAATGATGATGTCGAGGAGGAGCTAGAGGATGATGATGATAATAAATAACTGAATAATAATCAAATTATTATGAATGATGATGATGAAATATATAATATTAATGACAACGATGATGATAATAATAATAATAATAATAATAACAACTTTAATACTAGTAATGATAATAACAAAAATTATAATAATGATGAGGAGGAGGAAAAGGAGGAGGAGGAAGATGATGATGATGATGAGGAGCTGAAGCCGGAGAATGATGATGATGAAGATGAGGATGATGAGGAGGAGGAGGAAGATGATAATGAGAGGCTGGAGGAGGAGGATGATGTATACATAACTGAATAATAATAATAATAATCATAAATATTGTGAATGATGATGATGATGATGAAATGTATAATATTAATGTCGATAATAATAATAACAACAACAAAAATACTAATAATGATAATAACAATAATTATAGTATCAATAATACAATAATAATGATGATGATGATGATGATGAGGAGGAGGGAGATGATGATGATGATGATGAGGAGCTGGATGATGATGATGATGATGATGATGAAGATGAAACCTGTGGAGATGGTGGTCTCAGCAGACACGCAGCAGATCAAACGTCGTCAGATGTTGGTGTGCACCGCGTGTGGAACACTGATGGAGCTTCTCTCAGTCAGGATGAAGAATGAGCTCGTGTGTCCCCCCACTGGACACAAGTGAAACTACAAGCTCAAATCTAGCTTTGAAAAAAAAAAGGGGGTGGCAGCAAAACGTAAAGATTGATAGAATGATTAGATACTTGTGCACGTGTGTTTGTCTCAATGAGGATGTAATCTGAATAAATCAGAGTCGCTGTTAAAACAGACACAACACTACTAACATCAACGTCAACGCAAAAGATGGATTTATGTGTGCAGTATAACTAATAAACGGCAAAAACATGAGTTTTTTTTGTTTTCTCCTATAGGTGACCAATTGTGTCCTATGAGGTTAAGAAAAACATCAATAATATTCTTGACTATTTCTAAAAAATGTTTACCCATTAATTTGGGTATATTTATAATGACAATATCTAAAGTAAAGTAGAGGTGTAGTTTTGTCGGGGGTTCGTGTGCATCCAGCAGGAGGAGGAAGTAGCAGGAAGTAAAGATTTTTTTTTCTTTTTTAACAGGAAGTAAAGATCTGTCATCATTCCCGACCACAGAAACACATCATCACACAGCCAGACACATGGCGACGCTTACCAACATTACCTGCGGAAAACAGTGTAAACATAACTAGTTTGAAATATTAGTTTGCAACAAATATTATTGCTCTTTAGTTTTGTTTGGAAATCTGTTAGTGTGTTTCACTTACTGATTTACTAGTTGTTGTTTTTTTATTCTCTATGAAACAAACAGAAAAAAATACATGTTCTTTTTAAGACGAACCATTATTGTTATTTATATATTTTTGTTGGCCATAGAGAAGACCAACATGTTACATTGGGTTGGACATAAAAGTAAAGCACAGTAAAGTAAAGTAAAGTGAGGGAAATTGTCAATATGGCAAACCATATCAAAATTGCTTCTCTGCTTTTAACCCAGCCAATCAAAACTATAAAAGCCATTTAGGAATATATTAAATACATATAAAAGTCTAACACAACAATTTATTTACAGGAAAAATGCCTTTATAGGTTTATTTAAAAAGGTTAAAATGTCTGGTTTTCCTAAAAGGTTTCACATTATATGCAATTATGTTTTATGTACATAGGTGACACTGTAAAGTAAAAGTAAAGTCAAATTAGATTGTCAATATGGCGAACCATACACACAGTGAAGGGAACACACACACACACACACACACACACACACACACACCGTGTAGTAGCATTGGGCTAACCAAAAACCAGAGGCTTCTTCTTCTCGTAAATTTTTGAATGCGTCTTTTTAAAAATCTTTAAAAGCCTGTACCTGGGTTTGCAATCCCTGTGTTCTTTGGACTTTTATTTTGACAGGATTCAGTTCACTTCCTTGTTTGTTGTCATGTTTCAATCACTAGACTGCCCAGGTGTCATGTTTTAATTCATAATTCATAATTTACTTATAATTTACTTATCCATATTACCTTCACCTGTGTCTAGTTGTGTCTAATTAGTTCTTGTATTTAAGGCTGTGTTTTCCTGTGTTTTAGGCTGGACCTTTTTTGTTTGTAACGTTGTCTAAATAAAAGTCTGGTTTGTCTAAGTCTGCCACTGGGTCTGAGCTCTTCTTCCCACTTATCTCATGATTAGCATGTTCCATTGGCGAATGAGCAGCGGACTCTTTCACTTCTTCACCCATTATACATATTTAAGGAAGGAAGGAAGGAAGTGAGGTGACGGCCACTAGGGACCATACTGAATTTGTGCTCTGCATTTAACCCATCCGTGAAAGTGCACAGTGAAGTGAACACACACAAACCCGGAGCAGTGGGCAGCCTTAAGCCGTGGCGCCCGGGGGGCATGTGGGGTTCAGTGTCTTGCCCAAGGACACTTAGTTGTAGAACCAGTGGTAGGGGGGATTCGAACCTGCAACCTTTCGGACACGAGTCGGTTGCACGAGTGCAACCTACCACTGGACCACAACTCCCACACAAATATACGTATATGTATATACGTATATTCCCATACGTATATGTATGTATAATTTATACATTATACATACATATACACATTTATACAACACATATTATACATTAACATATCTAACATTAAAACGTATCTAATAACTGAATACAACCGTATAGAAAGCTAGTGCCCGGAACCTGCACCTGAGACACAAGAGTGTCATATTTTCAAATTTGCTGTACTATTCACCAGTGTTGATGGACATGATTCAAACATGATGGAGATTAAAGAAGCTTTTAAATATAGTTTGTTTAAAACAAACCAAACTTCTTGTCAAAAGTTCTTTTTTGATCCTCTTCAGCAGTGGAGACATCCCAGACCCTTTCTTGTTCACACATGAATCTGTTCATTCCCTGATCTTTCTTTAGCGATGTGTTTGGCCCTTTTGTTGTACATTTTTTGCGCGGTTTCGTTAATACCAATTTTCCTTATTTTTGTTAGTTCAAAAGAAAAACTTTTTTTTCCTAATCAATAAGAAAATATAAGAATAAGAAATGTTTCTTTTTTTTATGTATAAAATCCATTTTTTCATTGGAACGGTTTTTATGGGTTGAGAAGAGTTCAAATGCAGTTTTAATAAATCTTCTCCTGGAACACACAAGGTGTGGAAGCACCCTAAGATGTCAATCAGAACGCCTGGTAAGATGGCTTCTTCTAGTTCATTCATCACACACATCTTCCAGAAACGTCATCACGACAGCTCGGAACCACCATCACAATGATTTTGTGGTGTTGGAGTGCCAGAGGAGACATGGGCCGGGTTCTCCCCAGGGTTTTTTCCTCTCATCTCGCCACTGACGGGTTTTTTGTCGCCTATGTTCTTGCTCACTGGTCTTAGACATAATCTTAAACACCCACGAACATGGATCACCTGGAATAAGCGCAACAATATTCTATTTTTACATATTCACACAGCGGCTTTGAGACAGTTGATATTGAATATCATTATGAATATCATTTGTTTTAAGTGATTTCACCGTGTCCCCGTCTGCTGCTGTGAACATCATCGATTACCTGGAAATTCTCTCATTCTCTCTCTTACTCTCTCATTTCACGTTTTCTGACTTTCTCTGTCTGGTGTTAGTTTTGCACACGATGCCCGTGTTTCTGACAGCAACAGCGTGTGTTACACTGTGACGAAGATCTTTGGATTTAATCCAGATTAATCCAGGTTCTGATTGGCATGACAACAATCTGAAAGGAAGACGAGAAGACGGATACTACAAAGTTCAGAAGTTTGGAGACACGGTATGAAATAATATTTTATTCTTCTGATGGAAACAAATGAAAAATATTAAACGTCCCACCTACATCAGAAAATCCCAAAGAGCAAAGAGTGATTCTAACAGTACTGAGATGTGGAGGATCTGTCCAGCAGAATCTGTTGAAGGTGAAAAGGGTGAAATTATGAAACTCGAAAAAGAGAAAAATGGTTTAGAGAAAGACAAGAAGAAACAGATGGAAGGCAGAGAAATACTTGACCAAGAAACAGAACACTCGGAAAAAAAACCAAATCTCAATTATTGACCAACACTCGTTCAATTCGAGAGAGAAGAATGCACTTGAAAAAAAGCAACAAAGCCTTAAAATGATCAATGGACAACATCGAAGAACAGAAAAGGAGCAAACAAGAGATTTTGAAATTCGAGGTGAAGAAATTGGAAAACGGGTGATTTACCCAACAAACACGATGCACTGAAAGAAACGAAAGGCATGTTGGAAAAAGAAGATGTGTATATACTCTATACTGTTCAGATAGATCCGAAGAGACTAGTTTCCCCAGCAATGGATTAGTGATTTAAAAGTTTCCAATTGCACAAACAAATAGAGCATAGAGAGTATAAACCATCAAACAAACACATTTGATAATATACATTATTTATCATATAATCGAAATATAGAAATGTTATGATACTGATGCGATAAAACACAAGATCTGTAAACTCTAAAGTAGATCTAGACAATTTGTGGGACTTTTATTTTGAAGCCATGTCTGCTCCTTGATTTTGACTCTGAATTTGTTCTCCTTTTGTTCTCAGCTCAAATCAAACTCAACCCTGAGGTCATCTGGATCCCGAACTTTGACCTTTCGAGTGACCTCTGGTCTACAATGCAAGTTCATGGTAGGGTCAAGAAAGTTCTCCCTTAACAACACTTGTTCAGAACATTCTTACCTTTTGCTCCTAGAATGAAAACAAATGGAAAAAGTGAGTTCATCACAACACATTTCAATGTTTAAATTACATTTAAATGCCAACCAACATTTGATTAAAAAAAAAAAACAATTTTAAAATTACACACATAAAGTGAAAATATCTTGAGTATACAAAAATATAAACAGATAAACAAAAACACGTGTTATGTAATTTGTTGTTCCCAGGAAGAGTAATTAAGAGTCTCACACAATGTTACTTGGTGTTACTTCGCCCCCTTGTGGCAACAGTGATTGAACTGTCTGCGCGCGCGTGAGTGTGTGTGCGTGTGTGTGTGTGTGTGTGTGTGTGTGTGTGTGTGAGAGAGAGAGAGAGAGAGAGAGAGAGAGAGAGAGAGAGAGAGAGAGAGAGAGAGAGAGAGAGATTTGGTGAAGAATTACATTCGAAAAAAACCACCCAAATTGGAACAATCAACACAGAGATGTCACTAGCACGTCATTTATTTAATGGCTGAAGCTTAATACAGACGTAAAACATGTGAGTGTGTGTTGATGGATTTAACTGCTCACACCAGTTCCAGAGATCGCTTAGATCCAAAAGTAACTGGAGACCCCCTACACACACACACACACACACACACACACACACACACACACACACACACACACACACACACACACACAGTAGTATGATCTCTGCCTCAGAACTATAAACACGTTTTGCTGGCGGCAGGAGTGAGAGACGAGACCACACACACACACACCACTTCCTCCCTGTGTGTGTGTGTGTGTGTGTGTGTGTGTGTGTGTCAGAGGTGCAAAGTACTTGAGTACACTTTAGGAATTTTTGTACATTGTGTAAATATTATACTTTTTTTTTTAAATTAATTTTGGCTACTTTGTACTTGTACCGAGAACTAAAAAACAAGCAACTTTTAAATTCACACAGTTCCAATAATTTTACACAATTGTTAAAGAACAAGTACTAATACAGGTACAAATATTAAGTACAAGTATATTCTCAGTGTTTCAATGCCTTAAGAATTGAAATAAATACTTTTTTTTTTACATTCAATTGTATTACACATATGTATACATTTTGTATATTTACAAAATGTACAAACATTTCTAAAGTTTACTCGAGTACTATACACCTCTGGCGTGTGTGTGTGTGTGTGTGTGTGTGTGTGTGTGTGTGTGTGTGTGTGTGTGTGTGTGAGGGAGATAGAGAGCGAGAGAGAGAAGGTTTATGTGAGTGTGTGTGTGTGTGTGTGTGTGTGTGTGTGTGTGTGTGTGTGTGTGTGTGAGTGAGTGTGTGTAGGTGTGTGTGTTCAAATATGTTTTTGCAGGCATTATTATATCTTGCTTTAATTGACTTCTCCCTCTTTGTGTCACAAAATGATCAATTTTATAGATTGAGGGCAACATCTGCCGAAATCTCCGATTAATATTATTAATGGGAGATTAATGGGGGATTATTACAGTCACAGCAATACAAGATTTTTAGAATACAAGAAACAAAATACCTTGTTTTACTTTTGTTTATGTTGATTTGAATTATTTTGTTGATCTTGTAACAACAATAACCACCACCACAACAACAACAACAATTAGAATAATTAATCTGCAGCTTCAATGCTAACACTGCTAGCTAAAATCAAGATTTAAACGAGCTAATTATTTGTCTTTACAATCAGAGAACGATCGAATCAGTGCATTCTATGCGCAAGTTAACCAGTCAGGCAGTAATATATACAAATAATAAATAAGACAAAGCTGAAAGCGGTTTAATAGGTTGTTGCTGATACTGATCTGTTTGCGGATGTTCAGTGTGTGTGTGTGTGTGTGTGTGTGTGTGTGTGCGTGCGTGCGTGCGTGCGAGCAACAAATAAGCTTAAAATAATATAATTTGTTGTGAATATAAATGTAGTATTAAAAGTTTGAAGTACGATTATGAATGCAAAGATAAAAAGACAGTAGCGTGTAAGGAGGTGCAGCTCCCGGCCAGCAGAGGGAGCGCTGAACACTGTCAGCTTTCTAATAATAATATTAATAACTGAACCATTAACTATCTGTCAGTGGGTCCAGTTCCCTGTAGTGATGAGAAGTTCGGCTCTTTTCACAGCATTACCTCTTTTGGCTCCCAAACTCTTATTGTATATAATAATAATAATAATAATAATAATAATAATAATAATAACAACAATAACAAATATATTATAATAATATTATACGTTTTTTTTTAATCTCTGCCCCTTGTATTTGTCGCTTTATTTCTCCCGTTACATACAGACGCAGCCTCACTCGCTCAATCACGTGTTCCCAAAATATTTCTCCAAATGTTCAAATGTTTATAAAAAAAAAATATCATTTATTACACTATGATGTGATTTTTCACGTTATCTTTGCCTCCAAGAATGTCTGAATAGTTTTTTTTTTTTTTTATCAGATTTATAGAGTTAATGAACGTCTGAACAAGTGTTCAATCATTTTTTTTTTCTATCCCGCCCACAAATATGTCCTACTGGAGACACACCAATCACCAGTGACGTCCCGCCCCCCCAAACACAAACACCAGAGAATAAAACGACCACAATTATAGTAACGACACATTTTTGTCAGTAACGGTAATGGCGTTGTAATGGAGGTATAAGAAATTACTCGTTAGTGGGAAAAAAACCCGCCGTTATTTCCGTCTTAGGGCGTGGCGGTGACACGTGACCCCGCCTCAACTCCTCCCACATCGTCCCAGAGGAAGACAGAGATGCGTCAGACACTTCAATCTATCAACGACTCACTATAAATAGATAAATAGATATAAGCTGGCGAGCACACCAAACTACTTACTGGACTAATAAAATGGTTTTTTAAATTCGGATTGATGAATCGTTGTTTCTGACACTGCTTTGGTGTGTGTGCCTCCGTCTCTTTATGATTTCATTGTCAACACTCGACTCCACATTATCAGCACAGCAGGAAACACTCACCTGCTTCTGCCATTGGCACTTACTACATTGTTACAGGTTTCCTCAGGCTGTCCCCGAGCAGACGTGTGATAGAGGAAGGAAGGGGTGTGTGTGTGTGTGTGGGGGGGGGTGACAGACACACACAGAGAGAGA
>MU204301.1:174406-195554 GCA_017309775.1 Paedocypris sp. Pulau Singkep | reverse complement strand
GGGAGCTGGGGCTCTGGCTCTTCTCAGCTTGCGGAGAAAGTAGAGTCGCTGCTGTGCTTTCTTGGTCAGTGCTGTGGTGTTGGCAGTCCAGGAGAGATCTTCGGTGATGTGCACACCCAGGAACTTAGTGCTGCTCACTCTTTCCACGGTCGCACCGTTGATGGTCAGAGGAGCATGCTGAGAGTGCACTCTCCTGAAGAGTGTTATGTTTACAGTTCAACAGAAGTAAAGAATTTAAAAGAAAAACGAAGCAACCGTATCAAAATTATGGTCTGCACATAACCATGTAGTGAAGACACACACACACACACACACACACACGTCTGAATTAGCTGAATGTCAATCTCCGACAGAACTGTGCCCCCTGCTGGAAGCTTTCAAGCTTGCCAGGTAAAAAGTGTGTGTGTGTGTGTGTGTGTGTGTGTGTGTGTGTGTGTGTGTCCCAGTGCTCGAATTCGTCAATAAATACAGTCTTAGTGTTTTTATTTGTTTTATTGCTATTTTGATCAACAGTGTTACATTTTTAATTCCGCCCAGCCATTTGTTAATGCATATTCAATATATTTCACCGTTACATCCACATGTGGCAACGGAAAAATGCATATGGACAACTAATTAACGTGAACATTACTCTCAATTAAATTAGGAATTTGGTTATAATATAAACAAAACAGGTGCAAACAAGCATTTTTTTCAGTGGCCTGCTGCTAAAGATTACCTTCACTTGTTTTAAAAAAAGTGCTTTTCACCAAAACACATTTTGTTCTAAATAATTAAACTAGAAAGCGGCTGGAAATATATATCGATGCAAGAAGACAAAACCAGAAAGATCACAAAATCAGTGTATACATATTTGACTTCATTTTCGGCCTAGCCATCAGTGTTATATAAAATGCTTGCTTTGATTTAGATTAAAAGTAAGTCTTGTAGTGTGAAGTAAATACTTTTCTTATGTAAAAGTTGGTGATGGTTTTTCTCGCATGCACCCCCCACCCCATGTTCAAATGCTGTACAAATATTAAAATACATTTCATTGCATGTTATACCATGATACCACCGAATGTGAATTTGATTAGAAAATTTGAAGCCTGATACCATTTTACACCCCCAAAGTCCTACATGAAGTTCTTTTATACGTTAAAACACTTCTATGTTCGGCTCAAATTGTCCCGTGTTAAAGAATAAAAAAAGTTTAAAAAATACTTTAAAATGTTTTTTCTCTTTGAAACTTCTCCTGCTTGTCTCAGTTAGTGTTAATTACATATAAAAAAAAAAAAAAGTTGAAATATTTATAACTCCGCTACACTGTTTGTGTCAATTTCACCCTTCAGACAAAATGGAAGCGAGAAAAAAGTCAGAAAGATGAAATACTATTGGTTTCTTTGCAACAATGAGACATAATACACCAAAGTCTCACACTAACACACACTCTCTCTCTCACACACACACACACACACACACACACACACACACTGTTTTGGGAAACGTTTTGGTTTCTGACACACTGCATAATAAAAGTCCCCCGGGTCAAATTGACGCGCAAACATTATAGATGTTCCTCTGAAGCCAACAAAACAGGAGCATCGAGCTGTTCAACCTTCGAACCAGAACCTTCTTCAGCATTCAGTGGGAAATGGAAAGGTCTGATTTGGCTGTTTTTTGTACTAATCAATCTAGGAATCAGTCGTATCGGGAATCGAGGTGAACTGACTGCATCAGTTCGACATGTTCTAATGGTAATAAAGGAGGAGAAGCTGATCCACCAGCAGCTGTGGAGCTGGAGACGGGCGAGCGAGCGAAGGCTCTCTCTCTCTGTAGAAACCAAAGTGAAAGCCTGGACTCGGCGGGTGTTTCCAGCGCTGGATGATAATGAATACAGGAATCTAATTTCACCCACTCTGTGTCAGAATAAGATGATTACGCCGACGGTGATGGACGTCATGGCTCACGGCGTCTGGCAAAGACAGAGAGAGAGAAGCCACACGGACTCGCTCTGTAAAGTGTGTGCGCTCCACAGGGGTGTGAAGTACTTGAGTAAATGGACTTCATCTTTTTACCTAAGTATGGTTTTTGCTACTTTGTACTGAGTACAAAAAAAAAGAAGCAACATTTACTCTCTACTCCACTACATTTCTGATTGAGTAGCTTTACTCCACTACATTTGAACCGCTACTCATTACGTTGTGATTGTCGGCATCGATTTTTACAATAACGTGGTAAACAAACTGTGAGAATCTACCATTACTGCACTTTTCTCTTTGTTTAATGTTTTATGGAGAAAAAAAGTCTGAACAACAACGGCCATATTTTTTTCCCCTTTTTAACTGACTCTTTTTTTTTTTCCCCCAAAATTTTTTAAAACTCATATTAAGATAATATAAAGACTTGTTTTCACATAGCGTCTTTGGTTGGTCTCGGACTAAGAAAAGCGCTATACAGTATAACAGTATAATACCTGAACTTGAACTTGAACTTTCAAGGAAACAGACCACCAAAGTTATTTATTTTTGCTAAACCACGTTTTACACGATTTTGCTGAGCGGCTACTGCGTTTCATTTCTTGAGCGGACGAGGTGAATATCGCCATCTGCAGGCTGCTGAGGGTACTGGACGCTGTTTGTGAATTAGAAACCACATGAACGTGAATATATACCAGGTGTTTAACTAGCAGCACATCAGATGTTGTACGATCGTCCGTGGCCTTATTTGAACTACATTTTTCTTCAGACGTGAATAAATGAATCTGAAATTATACATTCTGCGTAAAGTGCGTTTAGCTGTGAGTTTGTGATGTGCTTTTCATTGAATTTATATGTGGTTTGCTAAGTACACTAGTTTGCCTAATCACTCGAGAAGCTACTCAAACTATATATATAAAAGTTCTTTACCAATAAGAATTTTATTTTATATCTACTTTTTTTTCTTCACATATTTGAGTGATTGAGACTGACTTTTTGTTCTGTTTAGCGACTTTGTTCAACCATTTTAAAAACATTGAGGTGTTTTAAATTTAGTTTCTGTATTAGAAAACAAAACCTTGTGAATGGAGTTTGTTTTCAGATTTTTTTTTTGCCTATATTCAGTACAAGTAAAATACTTCGGCTATTTTAAAACCGGATACTTTGCGACTTTGACTCAAGTCTTTTTGAAATAGGTGACTTTTTGCAGTAAGTATCTGCACTTTTACTCAAGTATGGCTGTCCGGCACTCTTTACACCTCTCGAGACGATGAATTAAATGTTTAACTTTGATAAATTCATCTGCAGCTGTAATCTCCTAAACTTGCTCGTTCTGTCCTAAGTTTGCCTTGAGCTTGTCTTCGCGAAGGTTCTGTGAAAGTCACTCCATCGGTTTGTATAAGTGTCCGTCCCTCCAGGATTTTTTTTACACTACTGACTTTGAAAACGTTAAATAAGCCCAGTTTTGCCCACTGTTACCCCTAAACTGATAACATTAACTTGGAGTTTGTTCGTCATGTTTTAGAACTTTAGTGCAGAACTCACACACATACACGTTTGAAGGTTTGTCGGAAATGTGTTGCTGATTTACTAATAGTTTTGTTCACACGTGTGCAAGTGCCGTCAAACTGTAAATACAAACATTGCAATGAGTTATTTTTTATTATTGCTAACATTCCACATAGCATAGCAGATTTACATAAAGTAAACATTGTTTACAAATAAAATGCAACATATGTTACATAACGTGGTGCTAATCAAAGGATATCTTAACAAATTAAAATGACTTGTAAACGAAATCATCACTCACCACGCGGGGAATACTGTATATAAATTAAATAATATTTAAACTAAATCTTTCATTCGTATCACCAAACAGAGGAGAAAAGTACTTGAGTAGACTTTAGGAAGTTTTGTAAATTTAGTAAATATTGTTTCAAGCGTTTTTGGCTACTTTGTACTTGTACTGAGGACCAAAAATGTAAGCAACTTTTAAATTCACGCAGTCCCAATGAATTCACGCAATCAATAAAGTACAAGTACTAATACAAGTACAAGATCTATGCTCAGTGTTTCAACGTTTCTTCACGCCTTAGTCGTACTTTGTTTTTTTTAGAATCAATTGTATTATACATACGTATACATATTGTACATTTACAAAATTTACCAAAATCCTTATAGTGTACTCAAGTACTTTACACCTCTGTCACCAAACATCAACCAAACAGCAGGACTTTTCTTCGTTCCTTTTTGCCATGTGACCTGTTTCACGTGATCAACGTTCTTAAATACGTTTTCTTTAAATACTTGGCTCAGTCTGTAAAGCGCTGCTGTTTGAAACTTCGGATCATGGGTTCGATTCCCAGGGAAAGACAGAATGTGTTGAATTGTGAAAGTTGTAATGAAATGTAAGTCGCTTTGGAATAAGCGTAAGTAAAATACATTTTGAAATTTAGCAGGATTATAAGCGCCGTTGTGTCGATTCAGTGCTGAAAATGGACTGATGAACGTCTTTAACTGTACTGATATAATCACACACAGGCACGGAAAATGAGCAAAAGAGATTTTCGGAGCATGATGTATGTAGGTTTGCACAGACACACGCACACACGCACGCACACACGCACACACGCACGCAGGCTTTAATTTCCTGAGCTGGGCTGAGTCCGGATGGAACACTATCCGGCAGGCGCTCGCTCTCTCTCTCTGATGGAGGCTTTTATTAAGTTAGACCGTGATATTGCTCCGCAGGTCAGAATATTCTCCAGACACTGAAGCAACTAGAAGATTGATGTGCAGAATATTTCACTGGTACGGTTATTTTATCGTTGTCCATTTGTTAAAGTGACCACCCATGGACATAGTGTTCTGACTCTCTCGTCTCTATAATCTACGTGTAATGAGAGACGGACTGACATTGAATAGTTTCACGTGTATGTGAAATATACAGACCAGCACTATATATTTCAACGTATGGCAGAACTAAGAATGTCAGGATGATGGTGTAAAGTACTTGAGTACACTTTTGGAATTTTTGTACATTTTGTAACTATTGTACATTTTTTTTCATTATTATTATTATTTTTGGCTACTTTGCACTTGTCCCGAGTACAAGTAACTTTTAAATTCACGCAGTCCCAATACATTTACGCAATTAATAAAGTACTAACGCATACTACTCTCTACAAGTACTAAAAGTACTAAACAAATACTAAACTACAAGTAATAAACAAATACTATTCTCAGTGTTTCAATGTCTTAAAGATTTTTTTTTAGATTGAATTGTATTATACATTAATATACATATTCTATATTTACAATAATTCCTAAAGTTTCCTCAAGAACATACTTTACACTGCTGTGGTGATGGATCAGAACCGATTTTATGTTCCTTCCATTTGCACAATCTCAGAATCCCAGCTTGTCTCATCACCTCAACTTGGGTCGGACTGAAGGTCACACATTGGCCGGATTGGTGGCTGACCAATCACAGAGCGGGACACACTATCCCACAAACCCAGGCAAGCCTGAGGAAAACCAGGAAACATCTGGAACGTCTCCTCCGTGTGAGGCCACAGCGCTAACCATTTGCTTTAGGAAAGGCAGCGAGACCTAACTCTTCCATCTTGGTGGCCTTCTATTAGAGGTTTTACGGTGAGTTTCATGGCCAGTGGTTTGGTTGCGCAAAGTGCAGATTGTGAAGAAAGTTCTCTGTAAGTTCGCCGTGTTTCTCCGCTCTAATCCCTCATGAGATCTCTGGAGACCACCGCTGAACATTTGACTTGTGGATCACAGCAGAACTTCAGACTTGACGACACTAAAGTCTTTCTACTTGAGACAATAAGTTCTCTTCTTAATAAAGTCAACCACATTATCAAGGTTCTAGCAGATTGTTAACAGATCAATAGATCCAGGTAAAAACCAAACAGGCAAGTCCCAGGAAGTGATGAGAGTACAAAAACCAGAGAAACAACTACGAACGAAGAGACTGACAAAACTCAGCAGCATGTTGGACTTAATGATTAAACAGATCCTGGAACAAGGCGTGTCGTGCAGGCGTAGTTCCACGTGAGCATCTTCTAGGTTTGGCTTGGCCGATGTCTTTCTTTAAGGCCTTTAACCCTTTCAAATGCTCTCTGAGTAGTTTCCCATGAACACACTGTGCAATCGCAGACTTCTCCATTGTTCATCTGTGTTCAAAATTAGAGTCAATTGTAAATAAAACTAAAAAAAAAATGTCCATTGGACCTCGGCAGGAGAGTGAAATGAGCAGGAACAAAAGGAAGGAAAGTGCAGGAAAGTGATGCTTTGGTGCAGGTGAGGTTCGGTTCCGGGCTTCTTCCTTACGTAGCCTTCCTTTTAATATTAATATTAGTCATTGAACATTGTTGTTATTAGAGTTATAAGTGTGCTTCATTGAAGAGATGTGTTTTCAATCTAGATTTAAACTGAGTAACTGATTGTGATTCACGGATCGTGCTAGGCAGACAGTGTTCGACCGAGGGAGCAAATGATATAGCTTAACGATATTCCTGAGGTGGAAAAATGTGGTTCTACAGACATCGTTGACCAGGTTTTCAAACGAAAGTTTGTTTTATATTATCAAATATATCACATAAACGTTTTTCAACATTAATGTGGTTGAGAGTTTAAGTCCATTAAGATTTAGATTATATTCAGGGTCTTTTACTTTTAGTTTGGAATCAATAACCAATAATTCGATTTTGTCAAAGTTAAGCATCAGGAAGCTTTTCATCATTTAGTCACTATTATCCGCTAATTCGTTCAGTTAATACCACTTTTCTCGATTCATTGTGAGATAAAAAAAAAAAAAACTTATTTTTGGAATAAACAAAGTATTTTTATTAGATTAAAGAGTTGTCATTTAATGCAATCGTCAATCCAGATATAAAACAATAGGGTCCCCCCTCCTTAATTATTACACCAATGTCACATGACAGATATTGCTTTCATATATCACAAAGTAATTGACTTTACTTTACAGTCGTTTGGCCGACGGTTTTATCCAAAGCGACTTACAAAAAAGAGGAGCAAGTGAAGCAGTTTGTCTAAAAAATTGAAAGACGAATGGCCCCGAAATACCCCAAAAATGAATCGAACCACAAATGGCCCCAAACTACCACAAAACGAAGCGTACTCGGTTCACCCGGTGGTCCGAGTGTGGTTCGTTTATGGAGTAATTCCTTTTAAGATAGACTTTATTATTCCCACTAGGGGTTCACAGTGTGTTCACATATGTGCCAAACCGCTTCGAGATCGTTTAAAAGGGTTAAAGAGCTCGAGTGTCTGATGCAGAAACCTACAACCTGTCCTCTGGTCCAAAGCTCTCCAAATCATACAGATATTGCCCCACCACCATCAAAGCGCCTTGGGTCCAAAAGTTCTTTCACCAGGTCGGACGGAGAACATTAATGTCGAAGGGAGGTGGCGGCTCTCGAGGCTCGATTCCCGGTTCAACATCCATATGAACTGGTTTGAGTAGCAAATGATGCATGAAAATAGGGGGTGAGATATGACAAATAACAATTAAGTGACCTTATAATCTTAAATATGCCAACGTACCTGAGATTTTTAACGTGTCATAACATGGAGGAAGCTGGGTGTGAGAGACTGAGGCCGAGGCTTTAAGGAGGGAGGTCAGACGTCTTTTATGTCAACTTGTGGGCAACGAATATTGCAAAGCAAAGACCGCTGTACAACCTCAGCAGGTTTCCAAGGAATAGCCGCACATTATCCTGAACAGATACCCTTGGGAATCTGCGAATACGTCCAATGTTGGGTGAATCGATAACAAATATAGGAAATCTTTTCAGAAAGGAAGCGACTCACACTGAGCTGAGCAGGAATAGTGCGGCGAGTAATCCCACATCCTGTAGGTGCTCCATCTACAGCATTGATCTTGATTGGAGCGAAGCAGGGCAGCGTAGGAAAGCACTGGACAATCAATCCCAGCTTGGATCAAATTTAGCGCTGCTCCGAGTCGACAAGCGCAGAAAGGTTAAGACATTCTGCTACCGAGGAGAGATTTACAGAACGTTTTAGCACCTTATTTTTCACAGGAAAGAAAATTCTCTGGTTTAGTTTTGTTCTTTCTCTGGTTTTCACTGAACTGGTGGTCACAGTGGCCTGGTTCTCCATAGTAGTGGCACATATTATTCATCTTGCACACTGTAAAAAATGTGACATGCTATTTATGTAAAATAAAGTTTGGTAACATATTACGCAACTTATATTTAAGTACTGTAGTTTCTCAGAGTGTACTTTTTAAGTACAACATACTTGATAAAACAACGTAAAATCTACGTGAAATATTCAGCCTGACATTAATAATTTAACAATTCTTAGTGGATTGTGCTTTTTAATTTGATGAAAAATGAAAATTCATTTTTTACAGTGTAGCAATAGCCAATAGTCTTAATACAGATGAACAATGGACATAATTGTAAATTTTTCTTCCTGATTTGGCACGGCGGCTTTGAGTTGGTCTGGGTCTTGAATTTGAACTTCTGCTTCGGCTTCAATAAATCAGAGTTTGGGGTTTGAGAGTGTATGAAGGAGGGCCGGAAAGGGGATTCCAAAAAGATTGGAACAACAATTAACAACAATTATAATGTTTTTTAACTTATTTTTATTCTGGAAACATTTTAAGGCATAAAAGAAAGCAGAGTAAAAATACTGTGCACAAATCCAATAGAAATACCCACCACCAGCTCTGAATGATGTAGAAATATGGCTTTAAGAAAGAGAAGAGAAAGATGAGGAAGCTGGTGCTGTTGACATTTCATTTACTGTATAGACAAAGACAGAAGACGTCAAGCAGGAAGGGGAATAAATAATATAAAATATCTTTTTTTTTTATGCTTAAACTTCTAACACGGGTCAATCATAAATCATTATTCATTATTCAACTGAATCATTATTTGTTGAAAATAATTTTTTTGTGACAATTACACCAAATAAGCCAAGCAAATAAATTCATTCAATTTACACGATACACACGATTTTTGATTTATTTTGACTCCGAGAGTGAGACAGAGAGAAAGACAGATAAACAACGTGAGTCTGTGAATCAACAGCTGTTATCACTATGATCCAGGTCTGATTAAAAGTGCAGAAAGTGGGAAGCATCTACACCTTTATTGTTGCCGTGCTCCGTAAGAATGGCAGCGACCTAATTTCTTACTTTAAATAAAGTTAGAATACAAATTTTGCCTATAATGTTAATAAGGTCTAACGAAATGTAACATCCCTTTTTTCCACCAATATCACAAAACTTCACCCCCCAAATGATATTGTTTCATTTTGATTTTTGCTTTAATTATACAATTTACCACAACTGTATGGTGCTGGAAAAACTTAAACATAGACTTTGAAAGTGCTTGAAAAGAGCTTAAATTTGATCTTTCAGAATGTGTATATAACTAAAATTGAACTTGAACTGTATCTGAATGGATCAAAAGCGCTTGTGAAGGTTGTTTAGCAAAACTAACGTCATGCAAACTCTGTCTCCTCGGAGCCTGATGCCTGGATTCTGCCTTCACACTAACCAACACAGGACAGGCTTCCGTGACTGTTTTAGTGAATTTGTGAATGATTGTTGTCTCCAGGAATAGTTTGGCAGCTTTAGCCATCCAATGCTCCATCACCTCCACGAGAGTCGGTGAAGATGCTGTACGGAACCGCTTTGGTGGAATGAGTCGTAGGTCATCACCAGGGGTGTAAGAAGTACCCGGCAGCCATACTTGAGTAAAAGTATCGATACTCACTGTAAAGACTACTCCATTACAAGTAACAAGTCATCAGCACAAAAAAAACTTAAGTCAAAGTAGCTAAGTATCCTATTATAAAAGAACTTAAGTATTTTACTCATAGTACTGAATTTAGGCACACAAAAAAACCCCACCAAAAATATGAAAAACAAACTCTTTTTTTTTTTCTGTTTTTTTTCTGTACAGGAACAAAATGTAACACCACAATGTTCCAAAAGTGGTGCAACAAAATAAATAAGAGCAAAAAGTCAGTCTTAATCAAAAATATTTGAGTTTTTTTACTAGTACAGGGACAAAATTTTACACCACAATGTTCCAAAAGTGGTGCAACAAAATAAATAAAAATAACAAAAAGTCAGTCTCAAATCTAACTCAAAGCGGCAAAATAAAAAACAAAAACAATTCTTAGCTAAATCTGTGATTCTCAGTGACCTCTCTGTATTAAAAAGGGGCAATGTTTTTTTTTCAACTTCAGCAAAAGCTGGTTTTCTCTAATCACCTTCTCGTGGTTTCTCAAATAGCTTCCAGTATCGTCAGCAGCCTATAGGTGGCGCTATCACCTCGTCCGCCCAAGAATTTAACCGCGATTAAAATGAATCACAATGTAACGAGTAACAGTAAGTGTCAATTCAAATGTAGTGGAGTGAAAAGTACTGCTACTCAATCACAAATGCAGTGAAGTAGATAGTAAAAGTTGCTTATATTTTTTATACTTAGTGCAAGTACGAAGTAGCCAAAAACATGCTTAAGTAAAGTAACAAAGTACATTTACTCAAGTACTTTACACCTCTGGTCATCACACTGTGAAGCTTCCCAAAACACAGTCGACTAGTGATGGATTCGACGCAGAACCAGGAGGTTCTGTAATTTAGCGAAGCATCCGCCGCTAGAATCCCCTCACCGCGAACACATTGCCGTTCACGTTAAACAAGTGGCCACAGCAAATATACAGCCTTGATTGAGCAGGAGAAAGCGTGCGGGGCGAGGGGCCGTAATGATCTCCGGATGTTTCTCCACATGTCGAAGAGATTAGCCAACGTGAAGTCTGTTGTTTCTGGATCCGACGCTTCTTCTGCGAGTTTAGCCAGCACTGTGATGGAAACCTCCACATTAACAACCAGACAAACCGCACGTGTCTTCAGCTGACCAGTGTTCATTTCAACAAAGATTTTTAATTTCGTTTTAGTCAGTTTGACTAAATTTTTGTCTTATTTTTGTCCCAATTTAGTCACCTTAAGTTTTATTAGATTTAGTCTAATTTTAGTCGACTAAACACCACAACCGTTGTGTCCTTGGACTACATGTCCCAAGATCCTGTGTTATCAGTTTCACCTGCTCATCAATCTGTTGTGTTAGCTCTTGTCATGTGTTCGTCATTAAATGTCCGTTTGATCTCAGTTCAATCACTGGCTCTGCATCTCGTCATCCTCTTCCCGTCCGGATCGTAACAACAACAACAACAACGACTAAATGACAGTATAGATATGTATTTGTATATTTGAGTGGCAAAAAAATGGCATTGACAATTAGTGAAAAGACTGATCACACATTTTTATCTAAAGAAACAAATGTCCGACATATGATCTGTGCGCATGCGCACGCAGTCGTCTGAGAGACTAATCTGAGTGAATAATTGAATTGCACTCTATTCTTTCTATAAGTGCACTGTGATTTCAGCTTTGCAAAAAACTGTAAAATAATACTGACGGGTTTTGAAGTAAAACTCAAAAACCGGAAACACCGGAAGTGCCTGAACAAACGGAAGTGCGAATAATGGAGTTAATAAAATTGAGTCAATTAAACAAATCTAACTAATCGCCCTTACTTTGGAAAAAACATTTATTTTTCTTGAACTTATTTTTATAAACTTTTCTTTAAATCCAAATAAATGTATTCTCATAAACGAAACCTCATGAAAGAGACAATTAAATACAGTAAAATAAAATTGATTATAATTGTATCATATATCCAAGTAACAAATGGTTGCACGGTGAAGTATGTTTTTTAAGGTCGCGTTGAATGTAAAAAGCAGTATACAGTATATCTGACCTTTTATTTCCTCTATAACTACCTCGCCAGTTCACCTACACAGACCTTGCTTTTTCTCCGCCTTTCTCCACAAGCTCGGATTATGATTGGACGTCGTCACGAAAGGCATTTTTGTTTCGTTTTTATTCACTGAAGAAAGTGCCAATAAATGCAGTTATAGTTTTCGTCCCTGGGCGGGAGTTTTTATATAGTTCTCGTTTCGTTTTCGTCAGGGTAAAAGTGTCGTTGACAAAAGGCGATGACGAAAATATCTCGTCAACGAAATGAACACTGCAGCTGACAGTCAGACTTTCGAATCACTGCGGACCACTTACGACGTCTTAGCGACGACACCTGGCGACAAGCGGAGAGCACTTGGTCTTCTGTAGACTCGGCTAGTTTATAGCGGCCGCTCTTATCGAATTGTTGAGGTCTTTAATATAGCGCTCAATATCCCGGGTGAATTATTTTAATAGAATAAGTCATATTTCAGGTAGCCTGGCGTTCAGATGCTATCACAGCCGCACATTTGTCTCCTGTCAAATTATTATCCCCTGTCTGTCACCTTCATTTGTCAAAGGAAGCTGCTCAGAGACAGACACGGCTTTACCCAGCACATCAGATTTACATTCCCATTCATATTTGGTCTTCAGATTAATGGTAAGTTAATGAAACAGCGGCTGAGTGAGAGCGAGATGAAACGTTTCCTGCGAATGACTGTGATTTACGCAACACAATTATTCGGCAACTTCTCTAGGACCGAACACAGGAACGGGAACACAAACATCCACCTCGAGAATCTGTAGACTTGTGGTAGGAAAAATTTGTATTTGCGTAATTTTGTCGCCTTTCGTAGTGTGTAATAATAGTGTTAAAAGAGGCGCTATTTTAGTGACCAAGCCTTTGTTAAATGAAAATTATGTTAACAGAGTCATTCACTAAGAGAAATACTGTAAAAAACGAACAGGAAGGCTGCATATGGTACAAGCCCGGAACCGATCCTCACCTGCACCAAAGCATTGCAACTATTACTATTGTCTTATTATTATGTCGACGTTATTGTGTCTTACTTGCTTGAGGAATGTCGTACCACCGTGTCGGAGATGTTTTTGTTTTCCTAGCCACTGTCGTGATCTAGCTTGCTCTTCTGGTCATAGCTCATAGTTTGAACACAGATGAACGATGAACATTTTTATTTTTAAATTGACTCTTTTTTTTTGTCTAAGAGAGTGTAGCAATTGTCTGAAACTTAAACGATTAATGTCTGATTCCTGCTTCTTTGCATTTTGAGCGAGTCAATCCTCATAAACCGCAAACATTGACCAATCACGGCACCACAGAGCAGAACTACAAAGCAGTTACTGCCGACATTCCACGATAATAAACTCAGATTTGTATTCGTCACATAGCTGTGGGACAATTAAAGGCTTTTTCAACTCAATTTAAATTCAATTCAAACCTTAGTTACGTGAATATAATACGCAATATAATACTCGCCAATAAATATAATACTCACCAAGTTCAAATATGCACGTAAATATAAGCCCCCATTTTTCCGTATTTCAAGTCAGGAACAATCACAAATGAACGGAAACACGTCTTCATGCAGTGGCGCGTGTGCGTCTATATAATGCTAAACAATGGTGCTACAGTAGAAGCTTTTATTAGCTCAATAACAGAAATAAAGAAACATTCGACACGCCACACAGACAAAATAACACTGGAAGAAGTAAGATTCAACTAAACACAGTACAATATTTTAAATTACCCCAAGCGGAGGCAATAAAGCACAACCTCTTAGCTTAGCACAAGTGGCTACAAACGAGTCCAATGCACATTTTTTCATAGTCCCAGAAAAATCACGAGGGTGCTTATTTTCGCGTAAAAACGGTATTATTCTCCAGCTTTTAAACATGGGGATGGGGATACATTCAAGGCAAATACAATAAAATAAAGACAAAATACAGTAGATATAAAAATGAAATACAAATTAAATACAAAATTACGAAGGTGAATGAAAAAATACAATCAAACTTTGTTAAAAAAAAAAGAGAAAAATGAGTCAAATACGAAAAGAAAAAGTGACTCAGTGATCCAGTCACTGAGTGTTCTCAAAAGCATCATCACCACACTCACACACACACACACACACACACACACACACACACACACACACACACACACACTCAAATTCACCTGTAAGAAGGTGAAGACTAGGAGGAAACACACGCAAGGAACATGCTAAACCTAATTCAGAAGGACCGTAACCTTAAACTGGATGCTCGAGTAGATCCTTCTTGACAGCGCTACCCATTAATAAAACTGCATTTATTGATCAAATATCATTCACTTTAAATCTGTGGCGCTTACAAAGGTGCATGTGATTCAAGGTTGCGAGTATTTTATCCTATAAATGTAGCTCTATAAATCTATTTCCACTTCCAGAATGATCCCAAACACACACATATTTTTTCAATCAGCCGAGTCTGATTAATTACGTTTATTTCGTGTAATTCACATTCAGTTTAATTTACACAGACGTGGGCACACACGACACACACATTCTGCGTGCAATTCTGAAGAAAACGTTGGTGAAAAAAAAACAAGCCCACCTAGTCAATCTATAGTGATGTCTTTAATGGATGACACATGTGTGCTGTTTATTTGCAGAGTGACAGCACTGTGGCTGGGGGAGGAGGAATGGTCCAAAGGGGCGGGGCAACATTTCAGATTCACGATCTTATTGGTGCAATTTCGTACCAAGAGAACAAAGACGCTTGCAGCACTGATCTTGCACTTACTCTCGCATTTATATCATAATGGGGTCCCACTGTTTACTGACATATAAAACATATAAACATATTGTATATAATACATCTTCCTTGACATGTCTCTTTCCCTACAATCAGGGAACTGAGGGAACCAAATTGAATATTCAAATTTTATTTGTCACACACTAATAATACGTGGTACAACATTTTGACGTTTTTGATCGTTCCAGCATTTTAACATAGGGATGGGGGAGATGAAACAAAATGTGCTAAGGGGAAAAAAATTTAAGAATAGAAACATGATAAAAACAAGATATAAAGATAAAATATGTTATTCCAAATGTGCAAAGGGAAATACAATAAAAAGATAAATAATAGAAATACAGCGACGAAAGATAAAATATGAAATATGAATAAAATTACAAAATTTCCAAGATAAAAAAAAAAAGCCATGACTTTTTTATTTTTGAAAAACTTGAAACAACCAGGGGATCGTACAGAGAAATACACACAATGTATTGAAGTACAAAATACACAAACAATACATAAAACATGTACAAAATATATGCATTATAGATAATCAAAAATGTACAAAATTGTAACGTTTCTAACATTTTTGTTAGAATTTTTTTGGTAGAATTGTAATGAATAACATTCCTGCCTGAACCAGAAAAGATATTGAAATAAAGTGCTTTGCTTTGAAATATACAATTTGGCGACACAATTCCCAACGAATGAACTCGACGTGTCACGACGCGCAAATAAAATAAACTGTTTGCTGAATTAGAAATAAATAATAAAATTCCCGGACCTAGAACATCTAAATAAAATTAAATTAAATAGATCCGGCTCCTTGTGACCCAGAAATGAAGAAAAGTTGAATCCATTTGAACAGATTTTCAACATCACGACGCAGACTTTGGTTTCCTGGCCAGAACATGTAGACGCACAACTCGTGATGTACATTGTTCATCATAATAAACCGCTGTTGAACTCATCGATAATGCCGAGAGACGTGTCCTAATAGTGTTATTGTTCTCTATTAATAAAAGTAAAGAGATGTGATGTTTATTACGGAGGAGAACCCTGGCGAGAGGCATTAGAGAGATAAATCGGAGACTTCCCCTCGCCTGTCTCGCCACACACGCCATTGATCATCGCTTATTGCGTTTCCACCGTCACGTTATTAGGAAACTTTAACACGACGCTGTTATGGAGGCACGAGGAAGTTCGTGAGCACCAACAGCAACAACGATCCGGGAGCATTTTTTAAACCTCCTTGGCAGATAAAGCATGATGAAGGCCAGCGATGGACGACCTGCCGCTGGAGTCTGGAGTGTGTTTGTGTGTTTGTGGCCGAGCAGCTGCTTCTGTCTGAAGAGTCTTACTGCTGCTGTTGTTTCACGAGATTTAACACTGACCCCAAAACACAGCTGTTGCCTTCTGAAAGAACACACACACACACACACACACACACACACACACACACAGAGGAGCAGTGGGCAGTCTCACACACTCATACACACACACACACACACACACACACAGAGAGAGAGAGGAGCAGTGAACAGTCTCACACACTCATACAGACACACACACACACACACTTCTTTAATGACAAAATTACCAATATCAGAATGAAAATCATATCCACAAATATTAGCCCACAATGAAAGTAAACCCACCGCTGTCAAGCTTAGCACTTTCAAACAGGTCAGCCCTGATGAGTTCACTGAGATTATAGCTAAGACCAAGACGACCTCCTGCTTACTTGACCCTATACCAACTTTTTTACTTAAAGAAGTCTTACCATTAGTTATCGAACCAATCTTGAATATTATAAATTCGTCACTAGTTCTTGGTCACGTGCCACAAGCATTTAAACAGGCCGTCATAAAATTGCTTATTAAGAAGCCACATCTTGATGCCGACGTGATTGCTAATTATAGACCAATTTCAAACCTTCCATTTATATCTAAAATTCTTGAAAAAGTTATTTCGGGACAACTCTGTACATTTCTTGAACAGAACGATAGATTTGAAAAATTTCATTCGGGCTTTAGATCGCACCACAGCACAGAAACGGCACTAATCCGAGTCACCAACGATCTTCTAATGGCATCAGATAAAGGGAACGTCTCACTCTTAGTTCTGTTAGATCTTAGTGCTGCTTTCGACACTGTTGACCATGATATTTTAATACATAGACTTGATCATTACGTTGGTATTTCTGGACATGCATTAGTGGTTTAGGTCCTATCTGTCTGATCGCTCTCATTTCGTCCATGTAAATGGAGTCTCTTCACCCAGATTTAGTGTTAAATATGGAGTTCCACAAGGCTCCGTGCTCGGCCCAATCCTATTCGCACTTTATATGCTTCCACTAGGGGACATAATCAGAAAGCATGGTCACAGCTTCCACTGTTACGCTGATGATACACAAATTTATATCTCGGCACGGCCTAATGAAATCCCAAAATTTGCCAATATACTAGATTGCTTCAGCGACATTAGTGATTGGAAGGACAAGCAATTTTCTGAAGACTGAAGACACGTCTCTTCAACGAAGCATATAATGACCTGTTATAATAACTTACAGAAAAAAATAACATAGTCGTATAGAAAGGCTGCCTAGTTTAGTACTCGGAACCGAATCATACCTGCACCTCCTAAAACTGTCAAAATCTTTAATTATGCTGCTTTTCTAATTTTCTAAGTTTTTCTAATTGCTTTGTTTTTTCTGTGTTTCACTTCTCTCCTGAGTGCCGAGTGCCATATGAGCGGAATCTCCTAGGAGCTTGGGTTGATCTTCTCTATGATGCCTCCTGGAGCTCTGTAGACCTGATGATGCTGTTTACGTGGAGAAATGGAGCCGCCTCTTTCTCCACTGAGGAGGAAAACACCTTCCGGAACATCATTAAAATGGCGCGGAACAACCAACGCACTGATTGTGTAGTGTTAGAATGTCAGAGGAGACTGGCACCAATGGTCGGGTTATCCTCAGGGTGTGTTCCTCGTTAGAGAGGTTTATTACCTGGACACTGTCACACATGTGCTTGCTCAGTGGTCTTGGTCATAGTCATAGTGATAATCACAGCCATTTTCTCAACACCAACGACTAATGAATAAAAAGCAACAATCCTCTTACATTTTCACACATGCGCTTTGACACATTGTGAAAAGCGCCTCACAAAAGCTCTGAACTTGAACTTGAACCTTACAGACCAAGTAATTTCCAAGTTTCCTCGTGTTTCTGGATCAAGTGATCGCCTCGTTTCCTCATGTTGATGTGCAAAGTGCTCTTCGTGTTTCCTCGTACCAACGAACTCAGTGTGTCTGTGAGTTCCAGAGTGTGGCCCAAGCCTCCCGAGTAATGCCGAGGATATCTGAGTTTCCTTCTGAGTTTCTATGCGTTCAAAGTTCCTGAGTTAAGTTGTGGATTCAAGTTGGGTTTCTGGACTCCACATGTTCTGATCACTCCCGCAGTCGTGAAATCTAGTGTTGAGTATCTTCAACACTAAATCATGTAAAATAACGACGTTTCACACTTCTAAAAGCCCAACTAGGAAAGGCAATTTTAAAAAGAATATAATTTCAGAACTCGGGTCTCAAGAGCTTTATATTTAGAAGCCTGTATTGCTAGAAGAAGAGTCTTTTGAGGTGAGCATTTACTGGTGCTGTCTAGGTTCCTGACCTGCTGGTTGTAGCTTCTGTCTTCACTTGTAGATGGTAGTTGTAGATGTTCCCCGAGATAAGAGAGCCACACAAACAGCGGCATGAAAGTGTTCCGGTCCCGCACTTTGTTTGCTTGACATCTTAAATAAAGTGTTATTGTGCACCTGCTACGTTCTTCCTGCCCTTGACAGCCGGTGGAGCGATGCTCTTTATCCAGCATCTTGCAGAAGAGTGTTTCGCTCCGCGGGGACAGAACGGCCCCTGTAGTAGATAAACATAAGGCTGCTGCCTAAATAAAGCGTTCCTTCTGCTCTCCACTGAAGGGTAGAGCACTAAATGACGATCAAGCGAGGGGGCGCTAGAGTACGCAATCAGATTAGTGCCAAAAACATCAAACATAAATTTCAAAGAAACGAACAAAAATGCTTCACGCTTACGTTTGTTTTTTTATTTTTCGCCTGCAATTGCGTTTTCTTTTTTTTTTTGCATGCAATTTCCACGTTTTCAGTTGAAACTTTTTTTTTCGCTTTTTGTTTTTGCGTTTGGATTTTTGATCCAAGCTTCACATGGGGGCGGAGCTTACTCTGATTGGCTATTATTATTGTCTTAGAGCCCGTCAAAGTGCTAATAGCTTTTGTTCTTGCTCGTTTCACTCCCCTGCCGAGACCCTGAGTGATCCACATCCCTGCCTGAGGAGACGACGCTTGACGAATGCGTGTTGGAGATGACGTCGCATGGAGGAGTGTCACACCACTGAGGAATCTCATTTTGAACACAGATGAACAATGGACTTTTTTAAAGACTCTTTTTTTCCCCCTAATTCCGCATAGTGGCGTTGCGTTGGTCTGGGACTAATTAAAGCGCTATGTAAATAAACTTGACCTAAAGAAAAAGTTGAAACTGTTTTTTTTACAATAGTGATTTGGTCTGAATATTGAGTCGTGTCAACTGTATTTCCGTTCAGTAAAATGTTCTACGAAAAACCAATTGCCGTGGCTCAATCTTCCAAGAGCTCCATCATCTTCAGAAAACAGAGATCACAGCAATTCCAGGGCAGAAAGATTTCTTAAATCCGTCAGAAGAATTAGAGAGTGTTGTCCTCAAGAAGAGAACGTGTGAGGTGAAGGCCGAAAGGGCAGAGTCGCGCTAACCTTGATTAATATTCCACACAGCAAATATTAAATCCCAGCTAATTTTACGAGACAATTAATCACAAGGCTCGGTAATTACACAAGGGAGTTTACAAATCATTTATTAAAGGTCTGATAGGAAAAAAGATAACGCACAGCCATCAGACGTGCTGAACTCCCCCAATCCACGCAATTAAAAGCCTGTGCAGCTGCTGCGATGGCGTCTGGGGAGCGAGCGAGGAGGAGGAGACATGACCACGGGGTTTAAAAAAGGGAGAAGAGGAGAAGAGGAGGAGAGGCCGTCTGGAGAGGTCTGGAGGCTCGTCCAGGTGCACGCTGGGTAAAAATAACAGCTAACACAACACAACACTGGCCTAATGCAAATGTGTCGCTTGGAACTGCCCCACATACCACCACTCATCTCAGTGCGATGTTACTGCTGAAGCCTCCCAGCAGCTGTGGGAAATATGTTCTTATTGCTAGACGCTTTGGGTAGAAGTCAGAGGTGTAAAGTACTTGAGAAAATGTACTTTGTTTCTTTGTTACTCAAGTATGTTTTGGCTACTTCGTACTTGTACTGAGTATAAAAAAATGTATACTTTTACTACACTACATTTCTGATTGTGCAACTGTACTTTTCACTCCACTACTTTTAAATTGACACTTACCGTTACCGCGAACAACAAAAATAAGTGCTTTTATAAAATCAACGTCAAATTTGAGGAAACACGTTGAGGTATTAATATATTATATGAGCTATTTATTGTTCATTTAAAGTGAATTTAATGTGACCAACACAAAGGTGCTATGTAGAATTAGGAGGGGGGCGAAAGAGTCTTTAAAGAAGAATGTCCATGTTCATCTGTCTTCAAAGATTTGGAAAGAGTCAAATGAAAAAAAAAAAGTCCAAATTAGTTATTGTAAATTAGTGATAAAAATGAGGAGATGAAAGCGAGTCTCACGCATTTCACATCAAATTCATGTCATTAACTGACAAAAAGCCCGTTTATGGGACGTGTTCGTATGACGCCTGTTCCAGTTACGAACAATTCAACCGCAATCCATGAAATCATGAAATGAAGGCATGAAACATAATCTAGACACATGGAAATAAAAATCTGAAGCCATGAGTAAAGAAACAAAAATCCAGAGTGACGAAGCTGTGACAGAGAAAGCATTCTCCTGAAAAATGGAGATTAATGAAGTTCAGTTTATTTATATAGCGCTTTACTTAGAACAAGACCAATGCAAAGACGCCAGATTCATGAAATAAATCTGAATAGAATAAAAGGAGAATAATGCTTCCTTACTTCTGTGCTTCCGTTATATATTTAAAAATACTGTAATTACGTGAATATAAGCACCTTTTTCCAAATTTTCGATGAGCAAAAACTTGCAAGGTGCTTATAATCGCTTATTTCTGACACGGGGGTCACGGCGCTGAGGTGTTGAACCCACATGCACAGCACGGACGAAGCGATCTCAGAACAGGCAGAATTTATTGGCAGGCAAAAACAGGGTCGTACAGGCAGGGGTCAGAAAATGACTATCCAAACGGGGTCCAAATCGCTAGGCGGAAATCGAGGTACAAGACAAGGCTAGGTCAAAAATCCGGTATAAGGCTGGGACAAAAAACGCTGGAATGACAGGAAAAAACACTGACAATCTGGCGAAGAAACAAGGAACAAACTGGTGCTTAAATACAAACGCTAAATGATCACAAACGTAAAACAGCTGGAGCAAACATGGCGACAAAGCCTGAAATGCGGAAGTAACAGAAAACCCACGTGATGCAA
>MU204301.1:152191-174306 GCA_017309775.1 Paedocypris sp. Pulau Singkep | reverse complement strand
TCAAATATGTGCATTACTAAAAGATACCATCTTTAAAAGAGTCAAAACAGTCGAAAATGCAGAACACATAAGTAAGTATAAAAGTAAGTAAGAAGTAAAAAAATCCAAGGAACAGACACAATCAAAACGCTCGGACTGCTAAACTGGGGATAATAATCCTTTGCTTCAATTCTCTTCACATTCTCTGGTGTAAAGCATCTTGGGAAATGAAGACCACTAGAATCAACCTTTTGTTATCTATTATTCAAATAAAACAATATCAAAATGATATGAGTCACAATATACTTAACAAATAAACTAAAGTTAGGTTTGTTAAATAAAGAAAAAAAGTATTTTTAAGACAATATTACCGTAAATGAACCAGAGGCGTTAATAAAAAAAAAAACATTTTTTTTTTTACTTTGTTCCTAAAAAAAATTCTTGTAATACAATTTCATTGCGTAATTACAGGTAGACATAAATAATTTCAAACAGCTTCTAGAATACACACCCTGATATTGTGATTCATTAATAACTGAGCGGACATACTTCTATTTACAAGCAATTTAATCTTTGCCCTTCTTCACACTACATTTCTACATTTATTGTTTGAATTGAATCTAAATAAATCTGTTTTAAACATACCAACCGAAGGCCGAGTAAAAGTAAAGGCCGAACCACGTTTGTCTGCGTGCAGCTATAACTTGTATATTATTGTTCTCGTGAAGAAGGCAAAAAAAGAGAAACAGTTTAAAATTATTTGCATATTTCCATTTGTAGAGGTGTAGCAAAGTCAAAAGCCAATCAGCATAGAACAATCTATTACG
Organism: Paedocypris sp. Pulau Singkep; assembly: GCA_017309775.1. Classification (NCBI taxonomy): domain Eukaryota; kingdom Metazoa; phylum Chordata; class Actinopteri; order Cypriniformes; genus Paedocypris; species Paedocypris sp. Pulau Singkep. The sequence continues at coordinate 173,500 of MU204301.1, read as the reverse complement.
GTGACATGTTTCTGGGGTCACTTAAAAATTACTTTTTCATGGGATTGAATTTTGTTTTGCATATTGTTTGTCGGCGGCAGTCAAGGACAAACTAATTCCGTCTGTGATTGGCCTGAGAATGTGCGCATTCATGAGTTTGACCCCCAATGTCAACACTCAACTAAACACGAGGAAAACACTTGAATCACATTACCAGATGAAAGTCGAGATAAGTGTGTGTGTGTGTGTGTGTGTGTGTGTCATCCATTGATGTGATAGTCAGAGGACGTTCGGATGTTTGTGAGCATTTCTGGATGAACGAATCTCGCCGCTCACTTTTCCGATTCGCCGTAATCCGACTCTGCCAATCTACAAAATAAGCGCTAGTTCAATAATCCTCCCTGCTCATGCATTCTCATCTTCACATTCAGTCTCTAATTAAATTGTTTTTCCCCATTATGTTTAAATACACAAAATTAGAGTTAGGATTGGGATTAACCCACATGGAGTTTCGATAATAAAAGACTATTTCTGCTAGTTTTATCCGAAACTACTCACTTGGTCACCAGACTTTTTCTTCTTCTTCTCAGCTTTGAAGAAGAAAATCATATTCGCAATCAATTGGAAATCGTATTTGCAACCAAGCCGGATCTGCGTCCATGTGTTCTCTATCTCTCGGACTCGTGTTGAGAATCATTGGTCAGTCATCCTACAGACGTTTGGGACAAACCACCAGTCCTGGAAATGATGGAACCTTTAAATTAAATGTCAACAGCTGACAGTATTTGGAGCAACGTTCAACTTAGTCCGCAAATCTGACTCCAGGAAAGTGAAAAGGAAATTTCAATTAGACTAGAATACAATAGAATACAATAGTCCTTTATTGTCATTGCATCACATGGTTACGATGAAATTGGGAATACTTCTCCCTTTGGGGCAACAAAAGGAAAAGCACACACAAAATAATAATGTAAGATATTATACACATTGAATCGTCCCCACAAGGGGAAAATTTCCACAGATAAAATTTCATAGATAGTATATCTAGTATAAAATAAAGGCAAAAGTACCACATTTCATGCGAAGGAGCAAGCTATATTGCTGTAAAGCAAAGCAAAATTATTTTCTATATGTATACTATTGTAAAAATGTACAAATACAATTATAGATAAAGGTATATTTTATTCACAATGAATTTCATTCCATTTCAAATGTCCAAAAAAGCTTCTATGAAAAAAATTGCAACACGTTTGCAATTGTCCTCCTCTTACAGACAGTACTGAAGCACTTTCCAGTCAAAGATTCCGGAACAATCTCCGTATTGACGGTCAATGACGGAAAAGGTGTCAGAAGGGGACCAGAAACGCTCAGACCAATGTCTTTAGCTGTTTCCAGCTAAAAAACCTCTATAACTCTTGAGAATTGAGAAGGTTTGTCAAACATGTCAAAATCCAGAAACGCGGGCGTTTTTGTCGAGGTGGTCCAATGACCAAAGTTTTAGAGATGCGTTAAAGCCTGAAATGTAAAATCAACTTTTCTTCCCCTTAAAATGTTACATTTTCTCAGTTTAATTTTTTGATCTTGTTTTCTGATTAAAATGTTGAAATGTTCACACGATTGCATTGCGTTTTTATTCACAATTTGCAGTGTCCTTACTTTGTGGAATCAGGTTTAATTTAGTTACTCCTACTTTTGTTAATCTAGTTTCCTTCACCAGGAAAAGAAAGACTCTGAGACCTTTGAGACTCTGAATATCGCATTTACGCGAATATAAGCACCCCCCTGATTATTCAGGCACAAAAATAAATAAATAACTTTTTTTCTTAACGTTTCTGGTTCAATTTTGGTAATACATTTTTTTCTTTATTTAACAAACCTAACTTTTAACTCTTTCCTAACTTGAAATTGTTTTATTTGAGTAATAAATAACCAAAGGTCGATTCTAGTGGTTAAAACTTCATTTCCCAAGATCCCTTGCACCAGTCTGTGCATGGGAGAACTGCGAGAGGCCCGTTGAGCTCTCTGTTTATCCGACGCCGTGGAGAAAATCAAAGTGAAGGATTATTATCCCATTTAGCAGACCGAGCGTTTTGATTGTGTCTGTTCCTTGCATTTTTAACTTCTTGCCTGTGTTCTTCATTTTCGACAGTTTTGACTCTTTTTGCAATTACACATTGGACATGCCTGTTAACGCTAAGCTAAGCTAACTGGTCTTGGTTTGTAGTTTGTGTTTGTTTTAATATAAAATATTATACTGTATTTTGTTTAATCTTAGTTCTTCCAGTGTTATTTCCTCTTGGTTTGTCTCTGATTGTTCCTGACTTGAAATACGGAAAAATGGGGCTTATATTTACGCGCATATCTGAAATTGACGATTATAATCTCCCCCACAGTAAATATGGTAGTTTGCCTATTCACTTATCTCAAAGTGGATGAAGTTAATTTAACTGCAAGTACAGTAAATAACGCAGACAAGTAGTCAAGATAAGTAGTCAAAATATCTGTTTCGATTGTCTCAACTTCCATAGGTTTTTTTACTTCTTTCGAAAAATATGATTCTACAAGAATGCACCGATTGTTTTGTTGTCAAATAAAACACTGCCCTCGTCCAATTATTACTTCTCCGTGCTTCATTTGATTTGGAGAGAAAGCAGGTTACCATGGAAACGGGGTGTAATTAGGTGAGGGCAGCTTGCATTGTCTCACGGGGGTGTGGGGGATACTAATAGAAAACTAATACAACGCCGGGAAAAAGAATTATTTTGACTCTGCTTAAAACAGTTTTGCATTGTAGATGCCTTCACAACAGCGAAACACAACACGCAACAGAAAATGAGCTATTGATTAGGGCCACACTCGTCCTACAGGACGTGATCCAGCTCTGCAATTTACTAGCACGGAATCTCTCACAACAGACCAGCCCCAAAGGAGCTCATTTACACACACACACACACACACACACACACACACACACACACACACACACACACACGGTCAATAATGGAGAGTTCACGCCCCTCTACATCACCGCTGCGCCTCATTATAATAGCACCTTGAAAGTTTTATACAAATCTGTGATGCCGATGGATTTCCAGAGAAGACTCTCATGGAAGAAGAAGCAGTCATGGAGCGCTCTTGAGATGATCAAGAGACGATTGTTTTGTTACTACAGTACAGGGTCTAAATATTAATAAAAACTATTGATTTACAGTTAGCGTCTGAAAATGAAGCAGTACCAGTCAAATCCAGAGAGTATCTGTCTGTCATGAATCCATCCATTATTTCATCCATCTGCATTTTCTCCATCTTCAGGCTCAACACTGATGCACCACAGGGTTGTGCGCTCGGCCCTTCCTCTTCTCCTTCTTCACCCTCCACTGCAGTCCAGTGATATCAGCAAGTTTGCTCATCAGAAACAGACGACAGGGAGGAAGACCAACAAATGACAACGTGCTCCTTCACGTCACCGAGGCCAACAAGATCATGAAGAAGATGGAAGGCAAACAGAATCCAATCAATCTCCTGAGGCTGTGTCTTTCTTCAGCACACATCTCCGAGAACCTTCTTGAACATCATTCAGCCAAATCAACTTTACTTAAAAAAAAGAAGAATACATTATATAAATATATTTGGCATTAAATGTTGCACATCTGGACCTAAATTACATTTGACAGATAGCCAAAGTTTAATGTTCTATTACAAACTTTACAGGTAAAAGGAGCGGTGAGATCTTCTGAAGAAAGGCATTCATGATTCAGCACAGTTGTATCTCTCTTTACTAAATTAATTTGTGTCGATAGCAGTTTTGTAAAATGGAAATTTTCGTAAGACGGGCCGCATTTTGCATGAAATTCGATAATTCGTCCCGATACAGAAAATGCTTTTATAATATGATAAAATATCGTAATAGCTGTAAAAAAAAACAAAAAAACCATCTATCTTGAACCTCGCAATAACCTCGTGATAACTGTGATGTAGCCCTGACATCAGCAGGTTGTTAGCCGAGCGTCTCACTCTGGTTGTACTTTTGTGCCCAAACATAAGAAGCGACACAGACACTGTTCTGAACGTCTTCGCTCTGTAATGTTGTTTCTCTAAGAATGCAGCTTATGTTAGAAACTTTTTCTCTTTCTCTTTGTGTCTAATAAAATCTTTCTCCGCCTCCTGGTGTCACAGTTACACAACAAAGCGGCGAAGCATCGTCAACAAATGGGACGTCAGCTCGTTGTCAGCGGGTCCGGAAGTAAGATTGCTGTATATGTGCTACTTCTATAAGTGTTTTTTAAAATTTGCTACTAATGTGGTGCTTGACGAATAAAACAAGCTTAACATTCTTGTCGCTACAACATTTGGCATTATCGTATAGTAATAAAAAAAAACGAAAAATTAGATGATATTTTCTCGACGACGCCCTTCGTAAAAGGACATTTTCGCTAACAGTCATACGTAAGTGGAGGTGCCACTGTACATCTTGGTAAATGAGAGTGAGAACAATTGAGAGAAGCATCTCTCTTGCTTACTTGGGAGAGAGATGGAGAGAGAGAGAGAGAGAGAGAGAGATAGTATTAATTAATTCGAGTTCAAACCAGTCTGTGCAAATTGGCGCAGGATGGAGACATGGCTCCCTTTGCCCTGGAGGTCAATGTCATCCCTTTGTTTTTGTCTTCTAATGCAATCAATGAAGTTCTTCCACTATCTATTGAAAGTCAAAGTGGACGTATCTCCAGCGCGGCTGAGAGGTCTGTCAGATAGGAGAATCAAGCCCATATTTCTTACAGTCATATTGTGCCTGTGCTCAGTCTTGTCTGTACTCTTCCTCCTAATATACAAAAAGATCTATTGAAATATGCATGAGGGCCATGATGGCAGCTCTAAAAATACTCTCAGATGGGGAATACATCGACAGCCCTGTCATTGAGCTCTCCTTGAAATACGCCATCACATCTGATCCAGCAGGACGGATGCTGCCTCGCTCTCGCTTTTTTGTCAGAAAGTGCCCAATCAAATCACATCTGTTACCCGCTTATAGCAATTACGTTTGGACGAACTCGCCTAAAGGAAAGCTCTTAGGATAAGAGCCGCAGTGGTGCTTGCTTTTAACTCCGTATTTACGCAAATACCCTGCGAATATAAGCACCCCCCTGATTTTTCAGGCACAAAATAAAAAAAAAATAAATGATAATTTATTAATAATAAATAATAAATAATAAAAAATAAATAATGAATGTTTTTGGTTCAAAGTCTGAATGGAGTGCAAAGGAACTTTTGGAGTTCTGTTTACTAGAATCGACTATTTATTAACTATTATTCGGGTAAAACAATGATACGAGTCACAAGTTATGTACATTAAATAAAGAAAAAATTGTACTTAAGAGAATATTAATGTATTTGAATCAGAAATGTTAATAAAAAAGTTTTTAAAAAAATGTAAAAACAATATACTGTATTTTTCGCCGTATAATGCAGAGATGCGCGGAGCGCGGTCACCGCCATCTTAGTGTGCAATATCGCGGTATACATACGTTGTCTTGCTTTCTTTCTCATGCAGAATCTTGTGAAACAATAAAACCATGATTTCCAAAAGAAAACAGACTTTGATCAAAATAAAACAAGCAGATTTTCTCGCACGCGTCTTTAAAACTAAAACAGCCGCTCTTTTAGGGACAGCGCACTAAAAAACGGAGCAGCACGCGTAATCGCATCGCGTGTGTGATCTAATAATTCAGTCTGATACACTGCTTTCTGTGTTCGATTAGCACTGTCTGTGCCGTCATTGATAGTTGTAAGGTGTTTATAAACTTATCTAAAAAATTGAATTCATGAATTATCATGGTATCTACAATATTGCAAAATCCATATCGTGGCACATCTCAATACCGCTACACCGCGCAGCTCTACCCCTCACTGTTTACTGACTTTACTGACTGTTCATGTCACATGCTGCGGTATTTGGTTCAAAATCTTTTTTTTTTTCTAGATTTTCCTCCTTTAAAATTGGATGCGTCTTATATGCCGGTGCGTCTTATATGGCGAAAAATACGCTATTCTTTGAATTTTTATTTTGTGCCTGAAAAACCAGGGCGTGCTTATATTCATGTAAATACGGTATATCTGGACGCCACGGGCTGGGAACTCTGGTGACTGGTGAAATCTCACAGTAGCGAGTCAATCTCAGTGGTCAGCGAGACGGTAATTTATCTAAAATACTGTTATGCAGGTCACCAATTATACAAAATCATCAGCAACGACGGCTTGTGGCTTAAACTCTATTATTTCTGCCCGAAATTGACAGACTTTCTCCTCTTGACAGTGTGAAATATGCCTTTGTGCGTTTAATAAGTTCCGGAGTGTGTGTCTGTGTCCGCTCAGTCCCCTGGTACAGCGCAGAGTTTCCTACATTCATCACCTCAGTATCTCGCAGCGTTCAGCTTAAAGCAGACTAATGCCTTCCTGCTCGATGCTCCGCTGTTGCCAACAAATAGGCCTCTAATAGTTATCTATGGAGTCCCAAATACACCAGTAATAGTTATCTATGGGCTTCCTCGCTCCAAATGAAAGTCACATTCATTGCGCTGCCCTGTCCGGCTCAGGGTAAGTGGATGAATTAAAGCGGGACCACCAGCTCAGCAGGTTTCTGCAAGCAATCAAACAATGATCTGGGAAGAGCTCACACGGGTCGACCCGAGCACAGGGCCACGTCTCCTGCTCGTGCGGGCTCAGCTGTGGTTCAGACTCCGGGGGGAGACCCGGAGGAAAGTCCTGCAGGGTTAGGGTCCTCCTGAAGCTCCACTGATGGCTTGGCCTTATCAATCACTCCTGACCAACGGTGGAATGCTCTGCCTAGCACAATTGGAGACTCAGAATCAGTGAGGCAATTTAAATCTAGACTGAAGACGCGTCTCTTTAACGAAGCATGTTTTGACCTGTTTTAATAACATATCGAATAAGTTGATATAATCGTATAGAAAGGCTGCCTAGTCTAGTGCTCGGAACCGAATCACACCTGCACCTAAGACTGTCAAAATCTTTAATTATGGCACTCTATGTCTTCCTAATAGTTTGATTATTCATTGTTTCACTCCTTACCTTAGTGCCAATTGCCGGAAAAAGAGGCGGTGTCACCCGATGGATATGATGTCAATCAGACATCTTGGTAAGGGACTTCGGGTTCATCCTTTCTATGATAGACCTGTAGACCTTTATATAAAGACCTAGAACCGCTGTTTTATGTGGAGGGATGGTGCCGCCTCTTTCGCCACCCAGGAGGGAGACTTCTTCCGGAACAAAGGTCAAAATGGTATTTTGAACAACGAGGCGCGGATTGTGTAGTGTTAGAATGCCAGAGGAGACTGGCACCAGTGAGCCGGGTTCTCCACAGGGTTGTTTTTCCCTCGCTTTCAGTTTGAGAGTTTTTTTTTATCTGGCCACTCTGTTGCATATGTTCTTGCTCACTCTATTCTATATTATTACATAGTATATGTTCTATAGTCATGGCCATCAGCTTAACACCACCAAACAAATTAATAAAATGCACCAATCTTTTAACATGTTCACACATGCGCTTTGAGACACTTGTAACTGTAAAGGGGCTCAACAAATGCTCTGAACTGGAACTTGAACTTGACCAGTGGCGTTTTTACTCTCACGTTTTTACAAATATATTGGACAAACTGGTAAAATGTCTGTTTGCCCGACTCTCTGAATGATCGGTCACATTAGGGATGCAGGGTGCTTGCGAACCTGAAAAGGACTACGAGACAGAAAATGCATGGATGGAAATCAGTACTATTGTTGTAATTGTGATCTCTGCGTATTATTTCTTTCCGGGAATTTTCGAACGTTTTGCATAGAATTGTTTAGAATATTTTCGAATTGAATATTTATATTTATTATTATCTCAAATCAAAATCAAATCAAATTTTATTCGTCGCAAGCATATACATACACGGTATGACATGATGTGAAATGTTTTGATCAATAACTCCAAAAAAAGAACAGAATAAAATGCAATATGCAAAAAAAGATCAATAGAAATAGCAATAAAATAGCAAAAAAAAATAGCAAAAAGAAAAAAAGCAATACAAAATACAATACGAATACAAAAACGAATGTAAATTACAAATTACAGATACAATGCGGGTTTTTTTTACACTGTACAATGGTAAAGTGACAGAAACATAAAGTGCCCATAAGATAGTTTTAAAGTGTCCGAGTGTCCAAGGTAAAAAAACAAAGTGGTATAAAGTGGTCCATGTGCAGATTAAAGATTAAAATAAAGTGTCTCATGTGCAGATCTATATCAAATCAAATGATCAAATTATCTACATGATTTTATATTTATAATATTTTATAACATGTATTTCATGTTATTTAATATTAATATTTAGTAATAATGACAATAAAGCGCTCCAGGTCTATTTCTATTGCTATCGAATATTTTCCCATAGAAACTCAATTTACAACCCAAAATACGTTGACACGACACACACACACACACACACAGATACGGGGTCTCGTAAGAGGCGTCGCGGGTCCGCTGAGATGTGTGTTTACCCCGAGATGTAGCATTAGCCGGTGTGGAGCAATGCCGCACAGGAACACCTGCGCTCGGGTCACGCGGCATTGTTGCCGGGGACAACAGAGACAATAAGAGTCTCTTCTCGGCCCATTTATTATGTGTCGACTCTCACCGATAGTTCAGCCGGGCTCCCTGGAGTGTTGTTAGTTGGCGGTCAGCCATTGACCTCTGATGGCTACTGGAAAACCTTAGTATTAAAAAGAGTAATTAAGGTGGCGTCATCGATCGCCTGCTCCGGTTCCGAGAGGACATCTGGCCGAGGGAACACTGGACTTTAGGAGACGCTTGCATACACGGCGTGTGACCACAGGTATGACCGGACTTAGATTCGAAGTATTGTTTTAGAATCTTGTGGGAAATTTGTGACTTTAAGGTGGACGGGGCTGAAATCTGAACGTCAGAGTCGGAATTCGGGCCACAATGTCTCTGAGAACGGAAGCGTAAAAGTTGTCTCATGCCTTAAGAACCGTCTGATCAGAATGTGTATCTTGTACCTCAGTCTTTTATTGATAATGGAAGCAGAAGGAACCAGTTGATGGAGACCAGCAGGGAAAAGCGACCTATGAGTCTACAGCAATGGTCAGTTGAGTAAACGACACATTTCACACGTATTAGTCCATTATTTGCACTTAAAATTTGTAATTTTGTTGAAGTTTTATGTGATAATTGATAATGAGATTCTAATTGATCACATATGTCAAACTCAAGGCCCTGGGGCCAGATGTGACCCGCGAGAGCTTCAAAGCTTTGAGTAAATATAAGTACCAAATAACAAGTTAAGAGTGTGTGTTGACTAAAAACTACACAATGCAATGCATACAATACAGCAGCATATTGAAGTTGTTTTACTTTATTCGCTTGGACAATTTGATCCTTAATTATTAGAGTTGTGTGTTTTTTCATAAGCTGACAAAATTTTTTAATTTGTGTTTGAGCAATAAGAAAACAAAGGTTTTCTACGCAACTGCTATTGTCACTTGATTAAATTATGATAAATAATGAGTCGTTTAACATTAAGGAGAGGTTACGTTTATTTCACACTACATTTGATTACATTTAGTCACGTTTATATATTACATCTGATCCTTTGAGGACAGACATTTGGCCCTCGATGAACAGAGTTTGACACTCCTGGTGTATGACGTGAAAATATCTTGTACCTGAATCAGGAAAAGTATTTTATTTTATCATTTGTGTAGATAAGTGTATTTCTCTTTTGTGTCCTTCATGGCAGGTGTTTCTAGTCATTCCATTTTCTTTTGCAACGAACCTTTTTGCTTCATTGCTTTTGTGACAATGAGAGAACAATCATTTAAGTAGTGAAATGCAGTTATTAAAAGAATCAATTCAAGAAAATCTGTCATTTTTATAATTAATACGCATTCAAGCCTAAATCCCGACTGTACCAAACACATGAACTGGGAAATTATGGACCACTGTCGGCGCGAGCAAACAATTGGCCAAGACTTCAATTACTTTTTTTAAGTTTTACGTGATAATTTATTACCTAATAATAAATACCAAAAAACAAATTAAGAGCGTGTGTTAACCAAAAACTACATTTACCACAATGCCTATCGTCTCTAGGCAGTGTTTTTTTTAATGTTATTTTTTGTTATTCACTTGGACAGTTTGATGCTTCATTAATGGAGTTATGTGTGTTCTGACAAAAAATAAATCCTGATAAAAAGGATTGACATTAGAGCAACAAGCAAAGGTTTTCTACGCAACTGCACTTGTCAATTGAATGGGTTATAATAAAAAACAAGTGTTATTTAAGAATGAGTAGTTATGTTTATTCTACATGACATTTGATTACATTTAGTTACAGTGTTAAGTTACATCCAGCCCTTTGAGGACAGTCATTATTCTGATGTGGCCCTCTGTGAAAATGAGTTTGACACTGCTATAGTATAGTACAGTATATCTATAGTATTGATTCATAATTAACTGATTCCATTTTGAAAAGAACGAGGGACTAGTTTGATCTGGGATCAAATGCTAATCGGAAATCTGCGCAAAATCGCAACAAGTTAACAGAAATTGGGTAATATACTTTTGCTTTGTCTCAAAATCTAGTGATTTAAAGACCTTGACTGTGTGACTCAGAGTTTCGCAGTGAAAGTCTCTTTCGTGACGAGGATAAACGTGACTCCGCTAAAGTACAAGCCGTGTGAATCTAGTCCAAACCCCTAAATCTTCCGCTCTTACAAGACGGTTCATATGTTCACTCACTAGCCCGGCTGTCCGTGTTCCTGCACTCCATCCATCCGCTGGCTTCCGGCTGACGTGGAAAATAACCCCTTCTCCTTTACTTAATTGCAAATAGTTGAAAATATAGCACAAGTAATTATCAGCCTCATCCATAATCCTCTCAAACGGCTTGACTGCGGCCGAGCTGATCTCGGAGATTCCAGCAGCTGATGAGTGATTGTCTTTTAACCCCGCGATTTTCCCAGAAAGCCGCGCAGCGTCTCATTGGAAGCGCCGGCGAACGAGTAATTAAAGCTTTGCAAACGACGGCGCGGATGAGCCCGACCACTCGGCGGAGGCCAGCGGATGAAAAATGGCTCCTCCGCTATTTCAATTAATCAGTTGTGTTTGCTGTAATGCTGTTTGACGTTGGCATGGGAGACGTCCTCTGGGAGGCTCTGTCCTCTGACTGGCCATGCGACACACGTGTTTTGTTTGTGTGTGTGTGTGTGTGTGTGTGTGTGTGCGGGGAAGCAATAGAGATTTAAAGCTCAGTTGGTTTGCGGATTCTGCCCATGTCATTTTTGTAACGTTTCTGTGGCGGCTCCAAAATTATGGAACGCGCTACCGCTGCACATTAGCCTTGTCCACATTTAAGTCGTGTTTGAGGACCCATTTTTATTCCCTGGCGCTTAATCGTGTCTAAGACTCCAGAGTTCCACCCCCTTACTGCTTTTTAATGATTGTTGATTCGCCTGATGTGCTCAATTGTGTGCAACTTTCATCCGTCCTGTTTTGTTTCATTGATGTGTAGTATTGTAGTATTGTGGAACCGTACTAATCTGTCTTTTTTCTCTTCTACGTGGTTTGTACAGCCCTTTGTCCAGCCAAAACTGCCAAAAAGGGCTTTATAAGTAAAGCTGAGTTGAGTTGAGTTAATTTGACGAAAGCGCTGGCGTTCAGAGCGTCCTTCCCGTGTTCTGCCCCGCGGGGGGATCGATCAGGAAGGCCACACAGCACAACACCAGGACCCGATTAACCTTCCAGTGACTCTGGGGCGCGGACACCACCCCCTCCACCCGCGCTGTGATGAATTAAACAATGGAAGAATCCAATGGCCCAGCAATTACCAAACACCTTGGACACGCTGGCATTTTTCAGCTCTGTCAGGGGCTTGTCTCGTGCGGTGGGCTCCGTCTCCCTTTGCTTTTCCCTAACTTTGTTTTCTCTGACGAAGATTAGATCTGCCAGCCCATTACGGATTCATTTTCTTAATTTTTCACGTCTGCACCGCGCCCCATCTGTGGCGGGCTGATAATTGTGAGGAGCGGCCCTGGTGATTAGCATCAGCAGAATTAATTACCGCCGCCATTAAGGCTGCAGGTTGCTCCCGGTGATCAAGAGAAATTAACTTCCTCCCCAGCCTCTAAATCATCCCACCTTCGGCCCCTCTGACAGAGCCACGCCCCCTCTCACCTCCTAAACACAGCACACGCCGGACCTCACACTACCTCCCTAACGCTTCCTGCTGCCTATTCCCGTGAGATGAGCAGATGTTTGGAATGGTGTGGATCCCGACGCTACGCACAACAGGATGGAGATATCGATTGTCATTGTTTAGAACGAAGACCAGGGGTGTAAAGAGTACCGGACAGCCATACTTGAGTAAAAGTACAGATACTTACTGTAAAAATGACTCCAATACAAGTAACAAGTCACCAATTTCAAAAAGACTTGAGTCAAAGTAGCAAAGTATCCAATTTGAAAGGAACTTAAGTATTAAGAAGTATTTTTATTCGTGCTCAATATAGGCCCCAAAAAATGTGAAAGCAAACTATTGTTTTCCAAGACAGAAACAGAATTTAACCTCAATGTTTGAAAACTGGTAGAACAAAGTAGATAAAAAGAACAAGAGGTCAGTCTCAATCACTTAAATTTGCAAGTAGATATAACTTTATATAATACATAAAATATATAATTTACTAATCAGATTAATCTTTTTATTTTATATGTTATATAATAACTTTAATAATAACTATAATTTTTACTCCCCTAATTCGCGTTTTTGTGGTTTCTAATACACAAATAGCCTCCATTACCTTCAGCAGCCTAAAGATGGCGATATTCACCTCGTCCGCCCAAGAAATTCACCGCGGTATAAATCAATTCCGGGTTGTCGCGCACATTCACAATGTAACGAGTAACGATAAGTGTTCGTTTAAATGTAGTGGAGTGAAAAGTACAGCTACTCAATCACAAACGCAGTGGAGTAGAGAGTAAAAGCTGCTTATATTTTTGATACTTAGTGCAAGTACGAAGTAGCCAAAAACATACTTAAGTAAAGTAACCAAGTACAACCAAGTATGGACAGACAAACAGATTTGTGAGTTGTGCTGAGATTGAGCTGTTGCTTGTCATTTGCTTCTCGTCAAAGAGGTTTGAGGACCATTCTGTGTGAAGCTTTAATGTTCTAGTGCAGATTAGTGATGGGAGTATTGAATGCTTTGGAATCGATACACCGCTGGTCAATACTTTGGAGTCGATACTTTCGTAAGTTTCGATTGATACTAGCTCTAATAAACAACGTGCAAAACGTTTTCACTTCTGAGGGTTTTGGATGTGTAAAAATCAAACGAAGCCTTCAATTTCAAAAGGCCTTCCGTGTCACATGACAATGGCAGCCAATCAGAGGGGCTCACTGAGTCAGTATTTTTCTTCAAAGTGGATGGGCGGAGTCTCTATCATTTTCTCACCCATAATTTTTCCTACCTCGCACTATGCACATGCTCATTCTTATTCCAAACATTTATTATATCTATCATGTGTATGTTATGTCTTACATTAACTTATTTATGTTTGTCAGAAAATGCTACCCGTGTTTAAATTGTGAGGTGTGTGTTTTTGCAGTATTTATGTCCATTTAATAGGACTTGTTTTTGAAAATTTGGACTGGAATTTGCATGCTCATAGCACGAGGAAAAAATATAGGAGTATTTGGCTTAAACCTAAAAATGAAAAAATTGAAAACAATGTAACATGTCATCACTAAATGAAGTTTTACCGTTAAATATTTACTACTTTATGTTATGTTTTACTATGATTGTAGTGCAGGTTTTTGAGCACTACTATCTTTCAATTTAAGAATTATTTTGTATAAAATACAGGTTTTTTCATGCATTTAAGTTCTTTCATAATTCATCTTCTACCACTTCATCCTTTACAGGGTCGCGGGGACAGCGTCTTAGGGCCGGAGGCGGGATACACACTGGATCCGGATTGGTGGCCAACCATTCACAGAGCACGACACACAGACAAACACATTCACACACTCACTCATACCGTCGTGGTCAATTGTCCAATTCCAATTAGCCTGTATCGCATGTCTTTTCACGCCCTTTCAGGCCGAACTCGTCATATTAGTACATTATCTTTATAAGGTGGTTTGAGATGTTCAAGGGTGTAGAAATACACAAATAACAATGAAAAAAATTGCACACACTGCAGAAAATGCACATGGAAAAGTGAGAAAATAAAAAACAAACGAGCACAAAACACTTAAATCAAGTAAAATTATCTGTCAATGTGTTGTGGAAATTTTACTTGGTAAGACTCTCGAAACAAGACCTTTTTTCTTGAAACATGCAAATTAATCTTTTACTCTTATTTATGAACTAGTTGATTTATCTTGTGTGACTTCCTGTGTAACTTCAAGATCTTTTGGCTTGTCAAGAATTCATTTTATGCAGTGCGGAAAGAAATTACCGTATTTTCTGGACTATAAGTCGCTACTTTTTTCATGGGTTTTGAACCATGCGGCTTATAGAAAGCTGCGGCTATTCTGCTGATTTTTTAATAATGAAGATAAATACTGTAGATTCCGTTGATTTCTGTCCCGTTTTAATCAGCAAAGTTGCTGCCGTGTTAAAATACAGGTTAGGAAAGGATCTATTTAGTTACACACATGTACATTTACAATTCAAAATCGCTCACAGAGCGGATGCGGCTTATATACAGGTGCGGCTTATAGTCCAGAAAATACGGTACACCTAACACAAAGATACTAGGGTGAAAATACCATAGATAAATAAACAAAACCATAACACAAAGTCTCAATCTAAGACCTAGAAATGGACCAAGAGCTAGTAATTGTTGCTGAGTGAGTGTGTGTCATTATGATTGTCAATGCACCGTCGAAACACTGTGTGTCTTTTCATTTTCCTACAGTAATTACATTCCGTCAGATCTGGATGGATCGGTGCACTTGCGCAAGGATGTGGAGCGTCTGCAATGGCTCGGCTGAGAGTTCTGCCCAGGATGAAGTCAGATAAGCAAATTGTATCTGGATCACACTGACTTGTCAAGGTTACGCCGGGAAAAACAGCAGCAGATTGCCGCTCGGAAACACACACACACACACACATTGACACAAACCCACAGGACTCTAATCTTCACCGGGACGTGTTGCCCTCAGAAGAAATGTCATTTAGCTGTTAAGAATGTGACTGGCAGTGGTGTACGGTACTTGAGTAAATGTACTTTGTCACTCCACTTAAGTATGTTTTTGGCTACTTCGTACTTGCACTGAGTATCATAATTATAAGCAACTTTTACTCTCTACTCCACTGCATTTGGGATTGAGTAGCAGTACTTTTCACTCCACTACATTTGAACGAACGCTTATCGTTACTCGTTACATTTTGAATTGTAATGCAAAAAAACCGTCTTAATCACTTGAGAAGCAACTCAAACTAGACCTTGAATACTCGGAAGAGGAATAATGTGTTTTACAAATGTTCTTATATAATATATAACTTCCTTATAATACATATAATATATCATTTACTAATCAGTATTTTATTTTATATCTACTTGCAAATTTAAGTGATTGTTTTTTTTTTTGTATTGAGTACGAATAAAATACTTCTTACTACTTAAGGTCTTTTAAAATCGGATACTTTGCTACTTTGACTCAAGTCTTGTTGAAATTGGTGACTTGTTACTTGTAATGGAGTAATTTTTACAGTAAGTATCTGTACTTTTACTCAAGTATGGCTGTCCGGTACGCTTTACACCGCTGGTGACTGGGTGTCTTTCTTTCTTTCAGTTTACTGGAACGTGCTGGAGAGGAAGTACAGCATTTTAACCATCACTAAAGCCTTATTTAACCATCATTAGGGGTTCGACCCTGGAGCTTTATGTTAGAATTTGGCCTTTGGACATTTTTTTTATCCCAGACAGGAAGTGACTTTTCAAGAAAACACATTGGTCTAAAAATTCCATTATGTGGAACGGCCTTTTATATCAGCAACATTCCAGCTGAATAGCATCAAATGTGTATTTTTAGTAATACGTACATCAAATCAGATAACCGTTATTGGTCCCCTTGGGGCTTCATGAGAAACACGGGACACATGAGCGAGTCGCGTCCATAAATCACGTTGGACCGATGAATGTGACGCAGTGCAAACCCGTCACTGATTTCCTTACTGATTCAAATCAATCCACAAAAGAATGAGAGTGATGCGAATATAAAGGCCGAGATGTTGGGTGTAACAGCGTCAACGTGTTAAAAATAATTAACGTGAATTCACGTTTAAAATTATTCGACTGTGTTAACACGTTAACTTTGACATTTCTACTTCATATGGTACACTGTTTATACTCCTTTATTGATAAAATAGATACAGTAAATATAAAGTTTGTTGCATACCTTTAACGTAATATATAGTTGCACCTTTTTCTAAATAGTGAACCCGGAAGCTTTACGGACTCGAATCAACAGATAGTTTTTTTTCCTTTCACTGCGTCATAGAGTTCTGTTTCCTAGCCTGTAGCTAGTCATAAGTACCGACGAACAATATATACTAAATATATACTTGAAAACGTATTACTCTGCTTCAACAGCCAATTTTGCAAATTGTACAACGCAGGGTTTAGGATTTTACTCATAACTTCCGTTTTGCCTGAAGAAAAACTTACTATGTGGCCAAATTGTCTGAAGCCCTACAGATACAAGAGGGTCACCTTGAGGCCAAACCCATAAGAGTAACAAAATAATTTCATAAGGTGGTTTGAGATCTTCAAGGTGGTAGAAATATACATGAAACATTAAAAGAGAACACAGAAACAAATTACACCTAAAGTAAGAGGACTACGGTGAAAGCCCATGGTGTTCAGTAAGAGTAAGTAAGCAAGAGGTTTTTATTGTCATTGTATGTTGTACAACGAAATTTCTTTCGGAAGCTCCCCGAATCCAGCAGCAGTAAAAATAAGTGGAAAAACCAGCATGCAATACAATAAATGCAATAAATTTCTTTAAACACAATAATAAAGAAATGTAAAGGAAAAATAAACAAACCAAATGTGCAAATGGCTGAGTGCAAACATGCTATTTAAATAACTGTATGTTATGTAGGGAGGGGCGTGGCTCAGGCTATGTAGGGAGGGGCGTGGCTCAGGCTATAGCCCTGGGGAAAAAACTGTTCTTTAGTCGGTTTGTGCGTGTTCTGATTGTTCTGTATCTTTTCCCTGACGGGAGGGGAACAAAAAGTCTGTGTCCTGGATGGGTTGGATCTCTGATGATGTTGCTAGCTGGCTTCTGTAGGCGTAGACAGCATCGAGGTTCAGGAGTTTAGTTCCTATGATCCTCTCAGCAGTTTTGACAGTCCGGGACAGAGCTTGACGGTTTTCCGCAGTGCAGCTGGAGAACCACACGGTGATGCAGTAGCTGAGGATGCTCTCTATTGTACTCCTGTAAAAATTTACTAAGAGCTTGGATGGCACATTTGCTTTTTTGAGTTTTCTTAAGAAGAAGAGTCTCATTTGAGCCTTCTTCACCAGGTGGGATGTGTTAATGGTCCAAGTGAGATCTTTTGATATGTGCAGACCCAGGAATTTGATGTCGTTCACCCTCTCTACCTCCTCGCCCTTTATGTAAAGAGGGGGATGTTTTCTTGATGTTTTCTTGATGTTTTCTTGATGTTTTCTTCAAACAGGTCCTGAGTACCCAAAGCTATGCAGTGATTTCGATAGCTGGCTCCTCCGAACCTGTGCTGAACCCAAGTTCAAGTTTATTTATAAACCGATTTTCTTAGTTCCAGATCAACACAAAGTCTCTATGCGGAATTAGGGAAAAATATCTTAAGAGAAGAAAAATGTCCATTGTTCATCTGTGTTCATAAATTAGGTTGAAAATTGTCAGTTGAAAAAAAGAAAAATGTCCATTGATCATCAGTGTTCAGACTGTGGACTATGACTAGAAGAGCAAGCTAGATTGTCAGAGTGGCTAGGAAAACAAAACCTCTCTGGCGGGGTGAGAGGAGAAAACGGGGAGAACCCGACTCTCTGGTGCCAGTCTCCTCTGGCCTGCTAACATTACAAAGTCATTGGTGAAGATGGTTCCAGTGGTGAAGATGGTGTACTGCGGAGCGTAAACTAAGGCGGCTCTTCCCCTCATGAATGTTGCAGTGGCTTCTAATAAAAAAAAACGTCATCTTGTCTTGGTGAAACTGACACTCCTCAAAGTGTGCCATCCCCCATTAGCTAATAGGAAGCTATTAGCACTTTGAAGGGCTCTAAGACAATAATAATAGTGGTGATGCTATGGTGCAGGTTTGGTTTGGTTCCGGGCTTCTACCTAATGCAGCCTTCCTATTTGTTAATATTAGTCATTGAACATGTTGTTGTTATTATAGTTATAAATATGCTTCATTGAAGAGATGTGTTTTTAATCTAGATTTAAACCTCTTAATATGTGATGAGCTCACTGAGATACAGAGGAGCTAATCATGTAGTGCTTTATAAGTTGTTATGAGAATTAAAAAAAATCATTTTACAGCACGGAGTGGAACTTTCCTTAAGTTCAACGGAGGATTGCCGAACCTGATACTGCTACTCCCAGCTTTACAAAACCTCCTTTCCAGCAACAGCCCACTACCAGATGAGTAAATTGCATCTCACCAAATCAGAAAGAATAGATAGAAGAATCTCGAGGAACAATGAACAGCTAAAGAAAGAGAATTAGCACAGTCAAAGGACACTTTAGCGAACAAGATGAACATTTTATTGTCCCGGTAAAAAGCAGCAGATTCGAAAAGGCAAGAACATCGATATTGGCCAATACAAGTATTGGTGAAAAAAAGCGACATTTGCTCTCTTCGTAGAGTTTGTGTCTTGATCAAGGACCCATCAGCACTACAGGTCTGAAATAAGATGAAGAACAGCTTAAAGTTTTAGCTGAACTAATACGAAGTTAAATTACTTTTAGCAGCTGCCTCTATTTTTGGCGGACGTCAATTTAAAAGATGAAAGATCAAGACGCTTCTATCAAATGCGACTTACAATAGTCAAAAGCAAATAGTCGTTAAAAGCAAAAAGAAGTTGTTTGTGTGTCTGTGTTTGTGTGCCGCTGAAAAAAAAAAAAGAGTAGACATTTATAAACCCCTTCAGCCTTTTATAAAAGCTTCAAGTGATCCAAACCTCAACCAACAAAAAAAAAGCATGAAGATTCTTGGTTTATTTTGGCGTTTTGGCTGCCCACTGCTCCGGGTTTGTGTGTGTTCATTCGCTGTGTGTATGTTCACATTCTTCACTTGGATGGGTTAAATGCAGAGCACAATTTCTATATGGTTCCTAGTGGCCATATTGACAATCCCCTCACTATTTTCTTCGTCTTCTTCTAGCTTGCAGGTAGATGTGAGATCCTGCATGTCGGACATGAGAGACAGACAGATGCACGAGAGCTGAAAGACGGCGGCCATCTTTACTGGTCAAAGCCTAGAGGAGGAACAGTGCTGCTCTCTTCATCCTTTGTTCAGCGTTGAGGTGTTGAACATAAATAATGGGCGAGAGTCGTGCGCTGTGTGCAGGCCTGAGACGGTCTGTCAGGTCTTTGTCTTCCCACCATCCTCTCGCTTTCCATTTTCCCGCTGCTATCAGTCTCTTCCACAGCTGTGTGCGGAACTAAAGGTTAACAGACTCGTCAGCAATTACTGTGCAGGAACACACACACACACACACACACGCGTTCAGAAATGTTCCATTCAAACCAGATTTCCAGAGAATGGAACCAGTTCCATTCATTCAGCTGGACACCGACCGACTGGACTCTCTCAAAGCTCATCGCCAGTAAAACTACACAGAGTGGAACATTACATAGAGTTACACACTTCAATAGCGTCTTCTCCGGCAGGAAAAAAACGGTCAGATGTATAGATTAGTTTTTCATTCAACGCCACCTTAGAAAAACTATCAGTCAAGCAAAAATCACGGGCAGAAACACAACACACCTGAAGCGCCACCTGCTGATCACACGACTTTTTTCACCGTTCAACCATTTGTTACTTATCAATGTGATGCAATTATTTTACTGTATTTATTTTTCTCGTTGTCGAGGTTTCGTTTATGAGAATACAGTTATTTGGATTGAAAGAAAAGTGCATAAAAATACGTTCAAGAAAAAGAAATATTTTTCCAAATAAGTACGATCTTTGTATATATTTTTTTGTGGTATTTAGTCGACTAAAATTAGACTGAAACTAAATTTAAGACGACTTAATTGGGACTAAAGCAAACTAATGTAAAGATCTTTGTGAGAATGGAGACGAGGCTCTGCTCATTAGGGCTGGTGGGGAACAGGATGTCATCACTCCGCGTCACGCCTGCATCCTCAATACAGCTCAGCGCCGAGCAATAATGTCCGCAGCATCCTGTAAATCTGTCATCAGCGCAAACACACACACACACACACACACACACACATCAAAGCTGGAGGAGCAGCTGCCCGGCGGTGTGTCAGATAAAGTGTGTGTGTGTGTGTGTGTGTGTGTGTGTGACCATGTTGGGCCCCTGTGAGACTGAATTTAGGGTCTTATATTTAATATTCACTTCTATATCATGTTGTTCTGTATCTAAATGCGCTCTGAGGTTTTTTTGTGTCTTTGACTAAACTGCTAGTTTTTAGCACAAAGGGAAAGCAAGAATTGTAAAAGTTGTAATGAAATGTAAGTCGCTTTTGGATTAAAGTGCTTGCTAAATGACTGTAAACTAAAGGTTATAACTGAGTTTTTGTCCAGATTAGAGTAAGTGTGTGTGTGTGTGTGTGGGGGGGGGGGGTCGTTACAGTGAAGAGAGAGAGAACGTGTTTGCTTTGTGTTAACAAAAAAAGTGTGAGAAAGAAGGAGAGAATGTGTCTGTAAGTGTGTGTGTGTGTGTGTGTGTGTGAGAGAGAGAAAGAGAGAAAGAAAAAGAGAATGTGTCTGTAGGTGTGTGTGTGTGTATAAAAAAAGAGAAAGACAGGGGGAATGTGTCTGTAAGTGTGTGTGTGTGTTGTTGCGTGTGTACTGTATGTGTGTGTTGTTGCGTGTGTTTGTGTGTGTTGCATGTGTATGTGTGTGTGTGTGTGAGAGAGAGAGAAAAAGAAGAGAATGTGTCTGTAGGTGTGTGTGTGTGTGTGTGTGTGTGTGTGTGTGTGTGTGTGAAAGAGATAATGTGTGTGTGTCTGTGTGTTTGTGTGAGAGGGAGAGAAACAAAGAGAATGTGTGTGTGTGTGTGTGTGTGTG
>MU204301.1:132733-145386 GCA_017309775.1 Paedocypris sp. Pulau Singkep | reverse complement strand
GTACAGTAAAGTACAGATGTGGGATTTTAGTACAGTAAAGTACAGATGTGGGATTTTAGTACAGTAAAATACAGGTGTGAGATATTAGTACAGTAAAGTACAGATGTGGGATTTTAGTACAGTAAAGTACAGATGTGGGATTTTAGTACAGTAAAGTACAGTAACATACAGATGTGGGATTTTAGTACAGTAAAGTACATATCAAGTACAGATGTGGTACTTTAGTGCAGTAAAGTACAGATGTTGGGTTTTAGTACAGTAAAGTTCAGATGTGGGGATTTAGTACAGTAAAGTTCAGATGTGGGATTTTAGTACAGTAAAGCACAGTAAAATACAGATGTGGGATTGTAGGCTACAGCACAATAAGGGGTGGGGGTGTATTGTTGTGTACGTATATATATGTCGATATATACTGTGATAAAAGTGTGTGTGTGTGTGTGTGTGCGCGCGCAGACAGCCCGAGGAACCTCCACAGACATCAGCGCAGCCTTCACACTGTGTTGACGGCCATTAAAAGCACAAGCCTCCAGCCGCTCGTCATTAGACGTGTGTATTTCTGGAACGTTATTCATCATCGGCTGGTCGGACGCGAGGAGCTTCTCGCTCATTACTCCAGAGAAGAGGCTCTGCTGGAGTGTGTTCATTATCTGCTTCATGCTTTTCAGCTTCTCTCTCCGCCAGGCTTTTCACTTGGCTTAACGCCAGCACGAGCATCATTCAGAGATAAGCATGTACGGGAGAGGAAGTGAACGTGCTGAGGTCTGCTGACTGTAACGGTGTAGTGGAGACTCTGGTAGGACACCGGAGGAGGAGGGAGGAGCTAAGGCGGCGTTTAGTGAGGGGCGTGTCTGATGACGGAGGAGGAGACGGGGACTTTGTGGGCGGAGTCTAGTCACCAGTCACTCTAATATTCTCTCAGTGATGAGGCAAGATGCAGCTTCTAAGCATCCGGAGCAAACACACACACACACAATTTTACACAGCAGAGTAGTGGTCAGTCTTACACACACACACACACACACACACACACCAGTGGTCAGTCTTAAAAAACACACACACACACCAGAGCAGTGGTCACTTTTACACATACACACACACACACACACACACGCACATTCACAGTGTCTAGCACAACCGGTTTGAACAATTTGAACATTTTATGCACGTTTGGAACACTTATTCCAGCACACTGCTTTTCACATGTACGTTTATGCTATAATTTTGTACTAATCTGTATCATTGTACTAATTTTATACTGTTTGTATATATTTAATAACCAACCATATTTTACATTTTACCTGTTAAGATATATGACTCCCTTATACACTTATTTCGACTTAGAATTCAGAACATTTCATCCCGCGTCATGCTGCTTATGGTTTGAATGTGAATTGGATGTTACGGGCCAGAGGCGGAGTCACGTCTGAGCCAGCCAATCACAGAGGTCGGCCATACTGTATGTTCCATAGGTTCCATTGATGAACGGTTTTAGCGATGTGAGAAGAATCCAGAAGAAAAATAGCCTTTAATTGTTGAATGCAATCGTCAATTGATTCTAGACGCCATATTGACAAACTCACTCACTCTACTTTACATACTGTTTCGACAACAACCCCGCAACATCATCGACAATTAAATATATAATTGCTCCCACATTATCCTACATTTTTGTTCTTCTTGTGTATTTTACATTTATAGACTGTGTGTCATATAGACCGAGTTTCCGCTTTTGCAGAGCCGGAATAGTGCTCGTCTCGTTTAAGACGAAACCCCCGTCGATATGAACTCCGTGGCGTCATTTAACGACTCTTCTACTCGTGTGACACATTTATGACGCGCATCTTATGAAAGAGTGACCGCGCCATTAAGTTTGCGCCGTTAATTGCGCTAATGTCGATACGGCGGAACGCTCGTAAATAACGCCACTTAAACCTTTACCGTCGCCTGTTTGTTTCACATAAATATCGCGCGAATGTCTGTCAGTCAGTCCCAGTCAAACAGCAGCAGTTCCTCTCCGGGCCCCGGGTGTGATTCTGCGGGTGTGATTTACGCCTTGTTTCCGCTCCGTGCGCGCGGAGGAAACAGATGCGCGGGATGCCGCTTCTCTTCAATCCCTGGGAGAGACTCCGGCCTCTGAAACGCCTGCTAGCGCGACTTTTTTTTTTTTTTGCTAAAGCGCGACTTCTCCATTTCCTCCGGGTTTACACTTGCGTAGATCCGCGCGGCCCGCTGTGAGGTCAACGCCACCGTGACGTCACCCTGGCCAACGTTATTGAATTGATTTGAGTTGAATGGAATTTGAAAAGCCTTTATTTGTTTGGAAATTTCACGTCACAACAGTAGAAACTAATTTAAATAAATAAACAAACAGTAGAAGTAAATTTAAATAAATAATCAAACACGCACCGCACACATCATAATAAACAAAAAAACAAAGACAAACAAATAACACTGTAAAAAAATTGTCACCACAACTAAGAAAGTCCTAGTAACTGATTCCTTCTATTTGTTTTAGTTGAGTCAACTTTTGGAATTTTGAGTTTTAAATTGAAATCTGAAAATGTATGAAAATTACCACCAGATGGGTTTGATCCGGATCTCTGTTATTTATATGTAGAGATCACCAGATGGGTTCAATTGAAATTATCAAGTTATTTTAACTTTCACTTGTGGAAAAAGTTAGATGAACTTGGAATTCAGCTGTTGAGCTAACAAAACTCGAGTTGGATTTTTTTTTTACAGTGAAACCATAAACCAACAAGTAGCGCTGCACGTCATAAACACAGTTCCAGTCGCTAGTTTAAATATTTAAATCGTCGAATCGCAGCAGGTAGGAAAGAAAGATCTTTACTCATCTTCAACACTTTAGAAACACGATTAAATAGAACATACTGTACCAGTGGATTCTAGAAAACCCACATCAGAAATCCAGTTCCACAGAATATAGTCTGCTTTTCAGATAATTCCACACGACCGAATCATCGTGTGTTCGCTCCTTCGTGTAATTTATGCTAAACGTTAATTGAAGTTTGGTTAAGGCAGAGACTTTATTAATCCCACACAGTGGAAATGTCGGTGTACAGCCGAACGAGACTAAAAATATTTAATATGATGGATATTAGTAATGAATTCGATTAACAAATTTAACGACCGATCACAAAATGAAGCGTTTTGTTGATCTGCAGCGCCATCTACCGCCGGACGCCAGTTTCTTATCCGCATTATTTCCGAGATTCTCCGTGATATATTTGTGATGGAATGAGCAATTATCACCGGACTCATCATCTTCTGCGAGATATTAATCAGTTAAGCCTCGCTGCTGTCACACCACGCGAGTCTATACTGTACGATTCTTTATTTAAGACATAAAATACTTGATAGATTATCGGCTTAAGTGCTGCCCTAAACCCGGGGAAGTTCACGCGACGTCAGTCCAGCGCGAGACGTAAGTGACGTCATGACGCTTCCCCGACGTGTGATGTATTTCATTTAGAACTTCTTATTCTGCCGGCCCTTGAGTTGTCTCGGCCTTGATTATCAGTTGATAAATTCGCCATTTTTTCGGATGTGTGTGATTGATATAATATCGCATCCACTAGCCGGAAGCTACAGGTTTGTGATCAGCAGCTTTAGTTCTAGAAAACACACCGGACGGACGATCCATCATCACCCGGCGTCTGAGAACACACACCTCTGCTTTCTTTCACTCACACACACTCTCTTATTAGTGTGTGGTGGGGAGACCTCAGAGTGTCCAATGGATCACAGGCCCACGAGTGGATGATGATGATGATGAAGAGCTGCTCCTCTTCCTCACCCCCTTTAACTCCCCCCTCTGTTTGTCCGTTATCTCCCGAGTTCGAGCGTCTCTGGCCCGGTGAACCTCGAGTGTGTGACGCGGGTCTGTCGGGTAATTACAGCTCGATCCCCTCTACAATTTTAGGGAGCGGAAAAGCTCAACTAATAATTCCGGGACAGACATCTGCCAATAAATAAAGCCGCGGTAATATCGGGAGAGAGCGGCTCTTTTATGATCCTACTATTTCATCCCGCGCATTGTGTTAATGATGATACACTATTATAACCGCCTCGTATAAAGTGACTGTAAATCAGTCTCGTCCCGCTCCGGGCGAAAAGCTCTTTGTCTTGCCCTCGCGTGTCACTTTTTGAGCGATTAAATGAAGATGCAGCCATCGTATAAATTCCACAAATTAAAATGGAACGCTTTCTTTTCTCTTCTCGCGCGTGACTCGTCCGCCTGCAGGTGGCGCAGTGCCGCTGCAATTTTAAATTAAGTAATAATTTAACAAATCGATTAATAAAACTTAATCAACAAGTAACTAATCAACTAATAAAAAGTACAACACTAATTTGATACAACCGATCGACTATTTAAGGTGGCTATATAATGCATCACAAATGCGATACACTTAATAAGATTCTTTATAAGACGTAATTGAAGCTAGACAGCGACATCTACTGGTCGCGGAAAACCGCAATCGCTTCAAATGCGCAAATTCCAAATGAATACATGTTGACCCCTAAATACGTCACTGACTACGTCTCGTCAATATTTGGAGTTAAGAAACATTTGTAAGATATTATACTCGATTATTTACATTCTTTAAAGACACATTCAGAATTCAGAATTCGATGTGTGACGGCGGACGTTCACGGAAGTTATGAATATTAACGACTTGAAGACTGGTCTTGTCCAATCATGGGGCTTGATCAATATGCAGGCGGAGACGGTTTTTGGACAGTAGCCTATTGTTTTTGGATTACGCCCTCGGCTTCATTAATAATAAATACTGGAAAATGTTTTTATATTATATTAATTATTTTATATTGTACAGCAAGTAGCACTGTACAGTAACGTGTGAAGGATTGTAACTTAATAAGCTGTGTAGGGTATATCAATAAATAAATAAATAAATAAACAATAAGTGTTGAGCATGTAGTATAGAGGTTGTTGTACGGTTAGACGATCTGCTGGATTTTAAAGTCGTTCCCCGGAAAATTAAGGAAAAGTATAAATGAAAGTCCGTTTCCGCCAAACACACTAAAAGAACAAAACGAAAAAAGTATTTTTTGCTGACGTTTTTTCCTCAGAATTCCGAGTTATCCGAATTCTGAGTATAGCTTTCCCAACAGCTCAGTTAGTAACATAAAGATATATTGTAAAACACAAAAATGTTAAAAAATATATATATACACCTGTTTGAATCACCATATGTGATAGATTCCCAGGGAAAGCAGGAAGTTGCTGAATTGTAAAAATTGTAATGCTAAGTTTTACGGTAATGATTGTCGGTGTAATGGTGTTATGAGTGTGTTGAGGAGCTTGACTGAGTCGAACTGCTTGATATCACAGTCACAGGAAGTGTGACGTGTGTTTTACAGTAGAGGAAGTGCTGTACTTTTTCCCACAATTAACAGGAAACTCACACAGATAAATATTATATCCCTTATCACTGTCACTTCACGTCTGGATTGAAATTGTTTTATGAGGATTCTCCTTTCACACTTTTGATTGGGTAATACGTAACGTCACCGTTAGTTTGATTGGTCTTTTAACTGACTGCAAAGTGTTGTGAGAGAGTGTCAGACACGTAACCAATACTTCATGAAACATTATTATAAACAACAAACCCACGTGTAAGTCAAATAAAATAGTAAATTGCAACTCTCTATATTTTTAAAATAGAAATTGTCTATACAAAAACGTCACTATAGCTATTCTATGGATGTGCTGTTTATGTTGTTATCATTTTAGCCACCCTATTAAAATACCACTCTTTTTAGAGAAGTCTTTAGAGCTGTAAAAGAGAAAGACTGACTGCATTTCAATTAAATAAATAATTTTTATTGTCTCATATTTTAAGTTGATATCACTGTATGTAAAGGGATGTTCATGGCCCCGCCTCTGTAGCTCCGCCCCCTCGGCGCTGCACTATCGTCCTTTATTTTTCGGTATTAAAAGTGGTAAATCTGGTGTGTGTGTGTGTGTGTGTGTGTGTGTGTGTGTTTCTCACACACTTCGTGTACAGTACAGAGGTGTAAAGAGTACCAGACAACCATACTTGAGTAAAAGTACGGATATGTATTGTATAAGTGACTCCAATACAAGTAAAAAGTCACC
This sequence comes from Paedocypris sp. Pulau Singkep, assembly GCA_017309775.1. NCBI lineage: Eukaryota > Metazoa > Chordata > Actinopteri > Cypriniformes > Paedocypris > Paedocypris sp. Pulau Singkep. The sequence goes on along the minus strand of MU204301.1, from coordinate 139,244 downwards.
ACTACAAAAAAAAAACTTGAGTCCAAGTAGTAAAGTATCAAATTTGAAAAGAACTCAAAAATAAGATCTTGAAAATAGAAAACAAAGAAAAAACTCGTTTTATTTTCTAATACAGAAGCAAAATTTAACACCACAGTGTTTCAAAAATGGTCCAGTAAAATAAATAAAGAACAAAAAGTCAGTCTCAATCAAACTCAGCAAATCTTCAGCAGACTACAGATGGCAAAATCACCTCATTCGGCTAAGAAATTAACGGAAAGTGTCCATTCAAATGTAGTGGAGTGAAAAGCACAGTTGTACAGTTGTAAAAAAAGTTGTACTTTTTACACAAATGCAGTGGAGTAGAGAGTAAAAGTTGCTTGTTTTTGACACTCAGTACAAGTTTGTAGTAGCCAAAAACATTACAAAGTACATTTACTCAAGTACCTTACACCTCTGGCACAGTATAATGGCTGTAGTTCAGATTGCAGTTCATTCTGTCGCGGTTTGTGGAGATTTCATCATCTCTCGCCCGAGTCGAAGCTGGTCTGACTGGTCCAGCCGGTTCAGTGACGTAAAACGCTGATTGTGAGTGAAAGGGCTCGGTGTGTTTACAGGTGTGTGTGTGTGTGGGTGGTGGGCGGTCAAGTGGGTGAAAGAGCGTTGCAGTTCACATAAGTGCGTCTCAAAAATGTTCTTGCACAAGTTCACATTCAGTTTATTCTTTGCACTTTTAAAGCCTGGATATATTTATATAAACTGTGTGTGTGTGTAGGGAGATAATCACAGATTTAACAACACACGTAAACAAACAAACAAACAAACACACTACTATATCACACACAGAGTCTCCTATGCAATAAAAAACTTGTTTTCTCACTAATGAAAACAGCATAAAAACTCACTAACTAACTCACTACTGAAAACTGAAAACAGTCTAAAAATCTCTCGACTCGTGAAGCAAACATCATTATTGTAAATTGCTTAGTACTTACAGAGAGAGAGAGAGAGAGAGAGAGAATGGGAGAGAATGAGCGACTAATGACAGGGATTGTCGCTTTAAACACACGTTTATAGTGTTGTCGGTGAGTTGTATGTACATTATATAGGGAACGGAGACCTTCTTGTTCTTCTTGTTCAATGTCTGTGGAGAGATCTCTGTCGAGGTGTCAAACGCTAAGCATCTCTGTGGAACACGACTCTTCGCTACGATTAAAGATTCATCTAGATTAGATTTCGACCGGAAGTGAAATTAGGACAGAAGCCGAAGTCAAAAGCAAGATGATAACCAGTAATTAATTAGTGGTCAATAACAAAGCCAAAATGAAAAAAATTGTTTGAACCGACGCAAATAATTAGAAAACGTGTGTAATGTCATTTTCTCTTGAATCAAACTGCCTTCACAGATCCCATTAATTATATAATTCAAATGTAAAGTATCAAATGTAAAGCTGATTAAAGTTACAAGATAGCAATATTGTGAGAAAACATGGTGGGCATTTAAATAAAAAAGGTAGAACATGAGCAGCTTAAAGGACAGTAAAAATGTGGTTAGGAGCCGGAGATGGTGATGAGAAGAGAGGACCTAGTTTCTTGAATTGGCCAATGAGAATTGGCTAATGGGCCAATGAGCCAATGAGAAGCTTGCATGTGCTGTACGCAATTTTTCAACACTTTTACACTCAAAAAAAAAAAAATCATAAACACGCTTACATGATCTTGTTTTGTTGTAAGAAGGAGCGATTGAAGCAATTTGTTGTAAAAAGAAACACTATGTTTAGGGAATTAATTATCTAAGTAACCATCAGTGTGTCTCGTTATGTGAGCAGAGACTCAGCTGTATTTCTACCTGTTAGCCACTCCCATAACGGGGGCGCTGTTGTTGCCCGTCTGTTAAATAGAGCAATAGAGCAGATTTTCCACTGATTGGAGTCTCTTTATAAGGCGTATCTTTATAAAAGTTAATTGAACAAGTTGTTGTTTTACCTCATTACATGAGTTTCTGTTCAGATTTTATGATATAATGTTAGATGCTCTTATACACGTGATCATTCTTATTCAAATTCAAGCCGTTAGCACTGAAGCTCCAATCAACGAAGGACGCAAATATATGCATATATTATGGTGGAGAGCTGTTCTTCAACTATTCTGAAGAGATAACGTTAAGAAAAAGTATCATTTGAGATTTCCTTAACCTTAAAAACGTAATTTGATTCTAAGATGTTCTTTGCATTGGCTAACTAGCGGAGAGTGAATTCCTTTCTAAGTAAAAATGTTAAGTCGAACCAAAGTAAAATGATTAGGGTGACTGAGAATATGACTGGAATGAAGTGGTGGAATCCTGTCACAGTATACGTCACCTTATAAAGCACGCACACACACACACACACACACACACACACAGGATGTAAATGTTTTGATCTACCTTGACGTTTGCGGCCCTTTTCTTTTTTCCAATAATGAGAGTCTGGAAACAGCAGTGGTTTAAATATTCATTCATTTAATAGAAAGTCCAGGAGTAGAACAACAACAGAATTGCAAATCGAAGTGTAAAAAAAACAACAACACAAAACTGCAATAAAAGGATCTCAACCTTTCTACAATCGCACACATTGCAACAGCAAACCAAGTCAAAGTAAATGTATTTACAGAGCACAGAAGGCAACGAGCGGTGGAAATATAAAGCCGTACGACATCCGACAGAGAAGGAGAAAAGACAGAGGTGGTGGACTCCAGGAGACATGTTCCTGACATTCACCTGCGCGAGGCTGAAAAAATTGAACATTTTTTACCTCAAGAATTCATTTTTTTTTTTTTCGGGTCGATGAAGCGACAAAACACAGCAAGACTGAACGGAGAGCCTGTTCTAACACGAGTGCAGGACGCGAGGAACTTTGGTCACGCTGAAGGTTCTAGTCGCTCTTCAGCGCAGCCTTCTTCAGGCGAGGAACCAGGAAGACGGCACAGAAGGCAACGAGCGGAGGAAATATAAAGTCGTACGACATCCGACAGAGAAGGAGAAAATGACAGACGTGGTGGATTCCAGGAGACATGTTCCTGACGCGAGGCTGAAAAAACTGAGGCTGAACGGAGAGCCTGTTCTAACACAAGTGCAGGACGCGGGGAACTTTGGTCACCCTGAAGGTTCTAGTCGCTCTTCAGCGCCGCCTTCTTCAGGCGAGGAACCAGGAAGACGGCGCCGTCGGCCGTGTGCTGGAGCGAGTACTGGTCCGGGGAGAAGGGCTTCCCTCGCTCGTCCCGCAGCCGGCTGAAGACCTCCTGGTACAGGGCGCTCAGCTGATGCTTCATCTCCTTCAGGCCGGCGGCGCGGCGGCTCTTCTCCTCCGTCAGACGCTCCTTCTCTTCCTTCAGCGAGTCCAGCTCGTATTCCAGGCCCACGATGTTCTCCAGCTTCCGCTTGCGGCAGTTCTGCGCCGCCACCTTGTTCTTGCCCCGCCGGCGGATGTCCCGGACCAGGGCGAGCTGCGCCTCGTTCAGCTGGTGCTTGGACATCATCTCGTTGAAGTCGTCCACGGGCAGGTTGATGATCATGTCCACGGTGAAGGGGATGCGCAAGGCCTTGGCTCTCTGCTCGTCACGGGACAGCCGCGCCTCCGAGCGCTTCTTCTGCTTGTCTTTGGTGAAGGGGGGCTTGGAGTGACCGCCCGCCTCCACCGGCTCAAACTTGGGGTTGGTCAGTGGCGGCTCCGGCGACTCGTTCTCGGCCAGAGAGGTGAAGCTTCCCTCGGTGAAGCAGACCAGCGGGAACATCTCGGCGCAGTCGGACTCTGCGCTTCCCGGACTCCCGGTGTCTTCCGAGTCGGAGTCGCTGAAGCCCGCAGACTCGTTCCCCTGCAGGGACTTTCCCGGGGAGCTGGCGTCCAGAGACAGGCCGGAGTCCGAGTCGGGGAATTCCGCCCCCAGCTCCGGGTTGCCGGGCGAGAAGCTGCGGAGGTCCGTGGTCTCGACGGGGGTCTCCGCCTCGGGGTAGAACAGCTGGCCGAACTCCTCCGCTATGAAGTCGGGCGCCATGCTGGGGCCGTTGAGACTCATCTGGCTCAGGTTGGGAGACGTTGTGGAACTGAAGGAGCCGCTGTAGGAGCTGATGTACTCGGGAGGACACACTTCCAAGTGGCTGGAGGAGAGCGGGTCCACGTCGGATAGAAACTGGCGGAAGTTGGGCTCGGGCGTGTCTGCGGGGGGACTCGGGTTGAAAAGGGCGTCCAGGTTCTCTTGCATCGGCAGAGCGAGACACTGCTACAGTGGAGAGAAGCAGACAGGAGCGCAGTGTCAACACAACGGCTCGGTAATCAATTATAGCTGCAGGATCAAGCAGTAAATTAATATCAAACTCAAGTCCATTTGTTGGATTCAAACTAGTCAAGAATTGCCCGTTAACTCATGCGAATAATTTGACATATGCAATTACGTTGTTTATTCTTAACGCAATAAGGATTCATTCGATGTTCGATGGATTCATTTTGTAAGTCGATGTACCACCGTGTTTGTTTGTTGTGAAATAAGTATAATACAATTTTCAAGCATTTTCAAGCACTTCATTTTAAATTCAAGCATATTTAAGGTCTTGAAAACACATAATTAAAATAATGTTGAGGGTAAAAAAAAAAAAATCCAGAATTGTGAAAGAATCGTGATCTTTATTCTAAAGACGTGCAATGAAAAAGGACTTTTACACGAAGAGTTTCGCTTTAAAACTTTGCCAGATGGATCCGTCGTACATGGAACAAATTATGTGTATAGTATTTTGCAAAGCTGAAATCTCTGCGCACTTAATAAAGAAGGGAAAATGCAATCCCTCGCTCCGTCTCTCAAACGACTGCGCATGTGCCGATCATTTTTAGGATATCGCGAAAGAATGGTGAATTGAGGAGAGACTACTTTTATTTTTACACGTGCCCAGCACCGCACACAATTTGCAAAAAAAAATTACGATTTACATTCCCGACAGTGGATTTGAAGATGCGGAATGTCGCAAGATTGTCGGGCACGTTAATCACAGTCAAGCCAACAATCGAGAATTAAAAGAACATCCGGTTGTGTGTGAACAGACAGAAGCTGTTCTCGCTCACTCAACATCTGAATGTAGGAGAAGACTGAGACAACTTTATTCTACATTATAATGTAGTCTTTCCTCAACGTTACTTTACATGTTTTCCATGTCTATAGTGTGGACTTTTTTTTGGAATCCTCCTGAACGTGAAAATATTTTTTTTCCTGCCATTGATTGTTTTGAAACTGATTATTATTCTTTTACTTTAGTATCCGTTTCGTTTAGTATCACCCCACATCATTTTCCATGTTTTTTTTCCCCAAAAAAACCTTATGTAACATGCTTTTTTATTACAGCTATTACGATCTTTTATCGTATTTGTGTGTATAAAAAATCTGTCTGAATTTACGGGAGCTTGGAACTTCTTATGGCACTCACTTTTAACGACTTTGTGTTGGTCTGGAGCTAAGAAAAGCGCTACATAAATAAACTTAAACTTCCATGTTAATTGATTCCTGATTCATGTCATTTTTGCTTTACCAAACTGCTGTCATCACGGATTCATTTCGTAAGTCGCGGTACAACTGTGTTTGCTGTGAAATAAGTATAGTTACATTTTCCAGCACTTTTAAGGCCTTGAAAACACACCACTAAAAATGATGTTCAGGGTTAAACGTGTAAAATAAAAAAAAAATAAAAAATTCCAGAATTTTGAAAGAATAATTAGTTTCACTCATTTTACTTTTTTACTCAAATTTGTTTTACTCATTTTACCCAGAATCGTCCAGCTCTAACAGAAAGCTAGAAAGGTTTTGTGAGCATTAGGATCGGAAGAAAAACAACTGCAGAAACGGTCCCAAGCCACAGCGTGAGCTCAGAGGATCGCCAGGTTGTTTACACCTTAGCCAGCCACACTAAAGCCGACGGCGACGAGTCTCAGGAGCTTCAGCACTGCTTGTGTTTGATCACTGACGCTCCGAGCCAAATCAGAGGCACGAGTTAAAATTCAGTTAAAATCGGTATTATATCGGCATTTTAGTAGATCTTAATTACAGACCTTAATTTTAGTCGACCTTAAAGTTAATTTAATAGACCTTACAGCTAGGAGACCTTAAAGGCAAACTTTGTAGTCTAACTTTATTTAAAAGTGAGAAATTTGAAATCTGCCATTTTCAATACCGTATATTTAAAGTATTTTAAAAGTAGTACTTTTTTTACATGTAAATATAAATTATTTATTTTTTCTCACATAAATATAAATAATATAATTCGATTTATATACAAATTCTTTTAAAAGTAGCCCCTGCGTTTTTTCTAATAGTTTTTTTTTAAAGAGACCAGAGAGAAAGTGAGACAATGAGAGAGAGAGAGAAAGTGAGAAAGAGAGAGAGACAGAGAGAGAGAGAGAGAGAGAGAGAGAGAGAGAGAGAGAGAGAGAGAGAGAGAGAGAGAGAGAGAGAGAGAGAGAGAGAGAGAGAGAGAGAGAGAGAGAGAGAGAGAGAGAGAGAGAGAGAGAGAGAG